>LPNX010496777.1:49831-166376 GCA_001517045.1 Pseudotsuga menziesii | reverse complement strand
TTATCATCTGAATTACTTTTTTGATTAATGAAAGCATTCACAGCTGCAAGCCTTTTGCACTGTTTCATTCTTCAATTGCTGAGTAAATTGTGAGATCTTAGTTTGTGAGTTTTGTTTTTGTCTACAGATCTATATGCTCAAATTTACAAGACTTGATATAACTACGTAACCCAAAGCAATCTAGCATGCATAGAGCATACACCTAAGAAAAACTATAGCCAACAAGCAAGCAAACCAAGGGTAGGATAAGTGAGATCCCAAATGAAGCAGGTATGTCTCACCTAGGAGAGGCTTGAGACTCCCATACACAACAAGCGGAGGTTTGTAACCAATTATAGTGGCCCTCATCTTCAACGCATATAGCGACTGTAATGTCCAACTCCTAACTGGATAGGACACTTGCAGAATAACCTCTGCAAATACCCCATCGATAACCTAGGTAAGGAAACTAAGGTCACCTCAATATAACCAATGCTCAGGCGGATAGTCACAGGCGGGATCGACCGTATGGGCATGGTAGAAAATCTTGAAGCCTAAAATCACAACTGGTACCCCAGGGGTGCACCAATCAACACCTCAAAGGCCCCTAGATACGAATAAAATCCTGGAAATATCTCCGGTGCTCATAGAAAGTGGCCAGGGTCATCGCAATCACAATCACGTGCACTGCCTCGTACTTAACTCTCATGTAAGAGGAGCGTCCTGAGAAACACTAATTATACCAAGGGTTTCACACTCTCACCTGGACAAACACCTAATTGTTTTGTTTAGTGGTCTTGGAGAGTTAACTTACAATGAACTATTCCAAGACCCTAAAACCTAATCTTGTTGATGCACCTTAAAAAGAAAAAGAGTGTAATACATTTTATTAAGCGTTGATTTTATTTGGTTGTGATTACTCAAAGGGTAATGGTCGTTCAACTTATGAAGTTATGACGCAACATGAAGTAAAATGCACACCTAACAAGCAATGCAAATGCAATGTGTAGAATGAACAACAGGGTATGCTACTACGTGAAGTGCAAAATTTTTCCTTCAAATGTAAGTGCAATCATTCCTATATGAAAACATGACTATAATTCACTAAGAAAACCTAATGCAAGTACCGTGCCAATGCAAAATGCAAGCAATGCATAACTATGCAAAAAGCAAAATGTTTTTGTATTTTTGAATTAAATGAGACTCTAAAAGAAAAAAGATGACTCTACAACCCTCAAACTCTGCAACCACTCACAAATATCAGCCAAGCGAAGCACCAAGGTAAAAGAGACCTAATTCACTAATCCCAAAACAAAAAAGTAGAAAATGAATGACAAGAACATTTCTAAAAAATCAAACTAAAAGAAGTCTCTGGTTAGATACAGACTCTAGAAGCATCCAAGAAGACTCAACAATCATCCAAACTCATATAGCAACACTTAATCCTCCCACTAAGGCTCAAAATCAAGGCATATGTGACTGTTCTCAGTAAACCAACGTACATACGCATTTGTTCAAGGAAAACCCACGTGTATACGCAACTATGAAAGCTAAACCCATGTACAGGAAGAAAAATAGGGAAAAGATACAAGCTAAGACAAAATGTACTCCTTCAGGACCCTACTGGGAAAACATGCCCCCAGACTCGACACTGAAACAGAGAAATCATAGCAATTCAAGTACATTGAATACCAAAAACCCCCAAAGAGAAACAACTAGGAACCTCCCCAGTATGGTCGCCAATTCTGTTACGGAGAGAAACTTCCTATGGCTTGGGGTGTACCACAACAGACATCTAGACACGAGAAATCAATCCCTTCCCAATATGCAAGAGAAACCAAACATCTAACACTAAGGGGCCTCGAATCATACCTTATTCCAAACGGTTGGAGTAGATCCCCATTGAGCTTTTTCCAATCCTGCTTGCGCTAACCACACTTCATACACGATTGTATTTTCCTATCCTTGTGAAAGAGGCCCACTATACTTTAGTAGTTTGAAGATGTTATTGGATTGTTAACTAACAAGTTGTCTTAAGATCCTACAACTTCATCTAAATTGTTGAACCCTACCAAATATAAAGTTCTAATAAATTTTAAACCAAGCATTTATTTTATAGTGGATTTCTTTTACTCAAAGGGTACAAAAATGCAACTGGTGGTGTTCTTGACTAAAAGTTAATGAAAGATAAACTGCTTGCAAATGGAAAATACCACTAAATATTTTAAAAAGTTACTTGACTATAAAGAACTTTCAAACAGAAAGAAGTGACCAAGCATATATTTTCAAAAAAATTAGCAAAATGCAACTTTTAAAAGAAATTATTGTAACCAAATCAAGCAACTCTTTATGATTTTCATGAGATGTTGCAAATGAAAACAATATAAAACTCTTCTTTTATGAAAATACTTCTTGAAACATCAAGCTTCCCAAAATATTCCTAAGTGAACTAGAAACAAACTATGCTTTCTTGCGAAATTCAAATCCCTTTTCTTTTAGGGGCTAGTAAGGAAAACACAAAAAAATATTATTTTCAAGGCTTAAAAACAGAATTTGGAAAATCTAATAATGGTCGAGATCCCCAATGGACTTAATAAACCTCAAAAACAATTTTTTTTTTTTTTAAATTTACCCTATTTTTTGGTCAACCACGACATATACGCGACTTTGCTGAAGAAAAGCCGCAGATTTAAATACATATGCAACTAAGATTAAGGTAGCTCGTGTATTTAGGTGAAAATACATGAATTTGCTTAAGGAACCGACGTATATCCAAGTTACACTTACGCTATTTGGAAATCAAGCGTATACGCGAATTTCAAAGTAGTAGCCCATGCATGCGCATAGTGTACATGGTTGTCAAAGCAACAGCTTGCATATGTGTAGAAAAAATGTGGAAAATAAAAATAGGCTCTCCTACATGATTAATGCTAGACTTTGTATGTGCATAGGTAGGGTATAAGTTCGGGGAAAGTCAAAATTTAAATTTCACAATGCAAACACTTCAATTTTACAACCTTATAAGGATTAAGGAATAAAAAGATATTTTCGACTGAAATCTAAACCACCTAGCAAGCCAAAACAATCAGAATCTCAAGAAAAGAAACTCGAAAAGAAATGAAAAACCCTAAAACAAAAAGTACACAAAAGAAGAAAATCACAAGTGGAGTTTCAAAATTCTTTAATGGGAAATAATTCCCCAACAACTGTTGGGTTCAATTGTTGCAGATTAGAAGGATAAAAAACATTAATCTTGCAAGAAATATTTTTTTTTCTTTTTTCAATAAACAATTAAGATCATAAGGGTTTAAGGGTACACACCTTGTTCCCGAAGTTTGTAGTGGAGTCCTATGTTATTGAGCTTTGCTCCTTTGCCTCAACGTACAGCTATAAATCCTGAAATATAAACAAAGAAAAATGAAAGCACAATAATAATCAATAAAATCACAGAGAAAAACTTTCCAAATTAATACTTTCTAGCTTCAAATGAACAATTATTCACATAAAAAAGAATACATTCAACATTGGACATGAAAGAGTTTAGTTATATTAATGTTGATAACAAATTACATAAAGTAGATACACCTGATATGATGTTATTGTTCAGGGCCTAAGTTCTTGGTTCTTCCTCCCATATCACCTCAAACACTCCAACTCAAAATTCTTCCACTAGATATGCCGAAAAGACTAAATAAGATCTTTAGCATAATAGGTTAATGGAGAATACAATGGAACAATGAAATTCCATATAGGATGAGAGTGAAGTTGCAAACTGGGTTGCAGGGTTGTTTAAACAAAGAGGGTTTCTTCAATAATACAAGACAATAATCTATTGTAACCTCATTTTCTCCTCTTTTCGCCATTTTTATGACTTCTAAAGGACATTTAGGGAGTTAGAGGAAGTTATCCACAGGATTGGGGAAGTCGAGAAATGGTCTCAACCAAAAAAAACCCATGAAATAGCTTTTATGTTTAATTTTTACCCTTGTGTAGACACATACACGAGCCATAGGGATGAAATTCATGTATTTGTGGTGAATATGTGAGTTTTACACAAGGAAGTCAAGTATCTCTTAGAAAATACGATTTTTTAGAAGATTTCCTCAAGAAGATGATTGTCCACTATATCATAAAGGGGAAAAGGGATGTATGCAACTCAAGATAGGGGTAATATCATCCATGATAGTGACTTGGGATAACCAATGTCAAAAGATTCTATGACAAATAGGATCAAGATGATGGATGCAAGTGCTTCTTTGTTGCTTTCCAATTAATACATAGCTTGGCCTTTTTCTCCCAAAAGTTTCTTTTTCATGGAATGTATGTCTATATTGTTGCATTCAAGATATATAGATCCATTTTTATGCTTAACATGTATTGTAGAAGGAAGGAAGGTTTTGTCTCTATTATTGCACATATCTCTAGCATTTGGACTTTGTATATCAAGCTCAAAGGTTGGAGCGGCTTGGATAACCGTCCAAAGAAAGGTAGGTCGACTATCCTTTCTATCTTCTTCCATTATTGTTTTGTTGTGTGCATATAATATAGATCTAGGAGAAAGTTAGCCACCATTTGTTAGTCTATATCTCGGGTCAAAGAATTATTAGTCCAAGAGAGGTTTCACTTGTATGTAGGGGGAATTTTCTATCACCAAAATTGGAAAATCCACTAGGGATCTAACTCAGCGACAAGCATATTATCCAACTATAAGACAAGATGCAAACAAGTTTCGTGCTCAAGGACAACAACAAACTGTTTCCATAATTTTTTCCAACAAATGACCTATTTTCCCCAAATTTTCCCCAACAATGATAGGTGAGTACCTATCCATTTTCAATGATCTTGAGGAGGATGACATATGCTCGACATAAATAATCTTAGACAAGTCCCTCATCATATTTTTAACAAACCTAAAGGAGGGGTTCAGTCCCATATAGGTCCTTCAATGCATAATTTTACTAGTCTAATGAAGGTAATATCGACAATCTTTTCACATTTAGAGAGTCTGAAAAAAAATCCAAAGAATACTCCATGGTGATTATTTTTCGTAAATTTAGTCTCCTACATCCAAAAAATGATAAACCAATACAAGGGAAAAATATTCTAGTTGAGGTGGACTAGAGTATACCTTTTTCGTAATTAGTCCATGAGGTCCCAAAAAGGAATAAACCTGTACCAGATAGACGTCCTTTCAAATCCTTTAACGAGCATGAAACATAACAAGTTATCTCTCCATTCCTTTCATGCTTAGGGGGTTAGAAAAGATCTTAAAGGAGACTACATAGATTTCCTTTTTTTGTAATTAGTCTAATGAGGTCAAACCAAGGATAAATTATCTCTTGGAAGACAGTTTTGTCATGGTTGATATCTGAATGCGATAAATATTAAAACTAAAATTGACAACATATTCTCATGTATTTACGATGACAGGAAGGAACAATGAATAAGATCCTCTAGAGAGAACAAGTGGCATGTGACTAACTTCCAGTGCACAAAACCAATCTAAGTAATAACTACAAATATGCATGTGAATGAGACCACTCATAACAACGTGCTTCTCCAGAGGGTAATTGCAAAACAATAACAATGTAATGCAAATGGGTAGTGTCAATTGCAATTGTGATGGCAATAAGCAAGTGAAATGTAAAATAACAGCAAGGCTTAAGCGACAATAAGCAAGCACAACCATTGAGTAGATAATAAGATGCTTGTTTCATTTTTAACGAGCTTAAAATAGAGAATGAAACTGTGCCCCAGGTGTCTACATAATTTTTTAATGATCTTGAAATAGAGAGTGAAACTATGCTCGAAGTGCATTTCATTTTTTAATGAGATTGAAAAAGAGAATGAAACTATGCTCGAAGTGCATTTCATTTTTAATCAAGCTTGGAACCAAAAATAACTTGTGCTTGGAATGATACCCATTGGTGGGTTTCTTCCCAACGTGATGTCCATAGGTTGGTACATTCCCCCCAAGGTTCGTTTCATATGTTTATTCTTCTTTGACACCCAATTAGACTCTTGGCTAATAATAGGAATAAGTTCACCAAAGAGGGAGGAAGAAAGAGGATCAAGTGACACAAGCAGAGGAAATGAAGGTTCATATATGATATCTAGTGGAAGACTCAACTAATTGGAGTAGGGTATGTTTTACTTTTTAACGAGCTTGACACAGACAATGAACCATGCTCATGGTTATCTGTTCATTTTTTAAAGACCTTGAAATAGAAAGAAAACCATGCTCATAGTTATCTATTTCATTTTTTAATGAGCTTGACACAAAAAGTGAACCATGCTTGTGGTTATCTGTTTCATTTTTAACGAGCTAGACACATAAAGAAAATTATGCTTGTGTTTATTTGCTTCATTTTGTAACGATCTTGACATAGAAAGTGAACCATGCTCGTGATACTTGGCCATGCCATTCAAAAGGTATTCATCTGATGGAAGAACGATGCGCCGGAAAGAATGCATGTCAATAGACTTGATAGGGAAATGAGGGGGAGATTAGGATCCAATTCCCCCATTGAAGGGTTCACCATGTCAAATACTGGATCTAAGTCTAAAGAATATGACCATATAGTGAGAGTATCCTTCTCATTAGTAGTTGAAGGCATGGGGCATGATTTCACATAAGGACTCAAAGGGAAGGAACCTGCCAATGGGTATCATTCAGAACAAAACACAAATACTTGTATATTTTATGTAGTCAATACATCCATCCCAGTTTGCATCAACACAAACTTGTATATCTATATCCATGTAAGGCTCAACTCTTCCTTGGTAGTAGATTTCATAATCTAAAGTGCCACACAAATATATAAAGAATTTTTTTTATTGTTGTTCAATGTTCCTTCCGCGGTATTGGCATATACCTACTCAAAACTCCCACTGTGTGGTAATGTTTTGTTCTATTATAGACCATATCATACATCAAGTTTCCAACAACACTAGCATAGGGGAAAAAGGTATGTTTTCTACCTCTTATTAAGTCTCGTGACACTAATATGCATATAACTGTGCACCTACAAAAATAGGGACCTTTATTAGTTTGCATTCCTACATTTTAAACCTCTACAATACAATCAAACATATTTCCCCTAACTCAACCAAAGTCTTATATTGGCCCAATCTTTTTTAATTTCCATGCCCAAAATAAAATTTGAAGCATCACAATCTTTCATATCAAACTTAAAAAGATATTTGGACTTTATCATCCTTAATATTTTCTTATCATTTTTCAATATTAAATAAAAAGTTCAATTTGTTTTACTAAAATATCCTCTCTTCAAAAATATAAAAATAAAACCTCTTTATATTAGTTCTTTCATTTCTCAAATCTCTCAATGTATATATTAGTTAGATTTTACAACACACGCCTCTCTCTTTTATTAGTTAACTTGTATCTTCCACAATAATGGGCATGGTAATTTTATGGGCTTTGTCCATTTCTTATGAAAAAATAGACAATTAAATAAGTTCACTACCTTTTTATTGGTGCATGAGTAAGAGTAGTAGTAAGGCTTCTATTAAATTAACATGACAAATATTTACACCAGCTTATCAAAATATATTCAGTAACCTACCTTTGGGAGAGTCTTGGATAAAGAAAAGGGTATGGAGGTGCTTATGTATGTTATGGCCTTGGTGTCGATAAAAAAAAAACTTTAATGAGTATCTTTAATGGTATTCCTGCATGGGTCATAACTTGATGGTTTTACCTAGGAATTTACTAAAAAACTATGCATGGAAAAATACAAAAAACCTGAAAAATTGAGAAACAGAGACCATCTACGTGGTAGGAAGTTCTGCATCATCCTTGATGTCAAGTGGCATGTTGCGGGAGCTCCCAACTAATGATATATTCTACATTGTCTTCAGCTCAATATGCCTCCCAATGATATACATTTTACCCACCATGATCTTGTTGACAATCCTTTGGTCTTTGGGAGAAGCCAACTTTTGTTTGAGATTTTCAATCTCCTTATTCCATTCCATCAGAACTAGTTTTAGGAGAGATTTAGTCACCCAATGTAGAACCCTTGACCATTCATAAACATAATTATTTTCTTGGTGTCTCCGTGGTTTTTTATCCAAACCTCCATAGCATTAAATACAACAGTATATGAAAGACAACATTACTCTACTTCAAATCCTACTTTTCCTTGTTCTAATCCACTTCTTCTTATTCAACATAGAAAGGGTTGATGGGAGTTGAAGGATTTCGAGTGATGAACTCAACCCCAAGCGATGTCCAAGGGAATTTAGATTGGTGTTCACAATGTTGGATTCCGATATCAACTCCTCAAGTAGCCACAACTCCTCTTCCAGACTATCAACCTCCATCCGGTGATCAACAAGAATTTTCTCAGTCCAAAACATCATGAGGGAGGAGTAATAAAGAACTTACCTGGTGTGAAAATCCCCTAGGTCTGGAATCCAATTCATAAATGCCTTGATTTCTTCGATTTCTTGAAAGAATTCCATCTCCCTCCAAATATTTCATTCCACTTTTTTTAATTTCCATTTTGCAAGGATGGAGTCCTTGTAGTGAACTATTGTTGAATTCGATCAGAGTTGGTACTTGGTATGTTTATAGAGCTCAAGGAAAACTTGTTTTTTTCCCCTACCATATGCCATTATCCAAGCCTTGGTGCTACTATATTGTTTCTGTTGCTACTAGTTCCTCTTTCTGCTCAAATGGGGGTAAGTCTCATGCATCTACTGCAAATAGGATGATGGTGATTTCAATGCCCGTATCGAAGTTCATTCTTGATGTTGCTTCCATGATTATCCTATCCTCTTTTCTTGGGGTGATATACAACTCCTCCATGTTGGTGTATTGCATCCTCCTTTGTACAGTACCTTTTCGGATGTCTTCGTACATCCACATAAGGTTTATTAATTCGAGTTGTTGAATCATTAAGTAGGGATGCAATAATCCATGTTCTATGCATGGAGTGATTCTACCTCATGTATGTTGGAAGATAAGTGGCTCTTGGTGGATTCCTCGATGGGGCCGAATCTTGTGTTGTCTTGGGGATCCTACAAGATTTTAAAATTGAGATTGCCATTAAATGATAAATCATCATTGCGTGGAAGGATCCTCTAGGTTGGAGGTTCCTCACTCTAAAGTGAGACTATTGAGTAAATATTTGTAATTCTATAATATTGTTTCTGTTTGAAAAAAAATCATCAATGTGTGGTGTAAGATACCACCACATGTCAAAATGAAATATATAAAATTGCACTAAATTCCTCGTATATCAATCCAACATAACTATTGCAAATGATTTGATGATGTTTATTCTCCATCCCATGTATAGAACTTGTCACACAACATTTCTCAACCACAAAAAGTATAAATAAGTAATAATTTACAATTTAAATGGCATGAAAATGCCCTTCATATTGTGTTTCATCATCTTAAATAAATCAAAGCAATGCAAAAGGTAAGCCATTCATGAACAATTTTATGTTTACATAGAAGGTATTTATATTTTAGAATCTGGGGTGCACTAGCACCTATGCTTTTCCGAAATTGTAGGAGAATGAGACAAGTGTACTGTCCATATTGATTTTATGGTTGTCGTTCCAAATTTAAAATAAACAATTATAAAAAAAATAAAAAAAATAATTGGTAGCTGATGCATGGCCCTAACTTGTATTTGATGCATGGTGTTAGGTCATGATTTTGTCTTCCTTAGTTTTATGCTTTTGTTTATGTTTTTGAAATTTGCTAATATTTTTACTCCTACGAAATTTTGGTGTAAAGGTTAATTTTGAGTTTATGCCTTTTAGTTTTCATCATTTTCAATTTTCCTATTTTTAAGCTTGCTTTTATAAATTTTGCTTAGAGTTCATTTTTGAAGGGTTCTACAAGGTGTATATTGATTAATGGTTTCATTAATGACACTAAGATCAAGATTAATCATATAAACCAAGTCTTAAAACTGGATTAGTGATTAAATGACATGAAATTATGTGTTTGGACTTTCTTGTAGCGCAAGAGTGAAATTAATGCACTAGCGCGCTACAAGAAAGTCGCGAGTGCCAAAATAGTCCTTTTTCAATCCTCTTTTTTCAGGGGTTTCATTCCTAAGGTGTTAACCAAATCAATTATCACATTTGATACGTGTCTTTCTAGGTTAATCATTGAAACATGTGTCTGGTCATCATGTGAGGGAGATTGTGGCAATTGTATGCAATTTCATGGCAAATGATGACAGTGAGTGGAACAAGGCAGAATTTTTGGGAATAGGTTCCTAAGCTGAAGAATATGAAGGCATTGGAAGTCGTGGTAGAGACATATTGCTGAGAAATCAGAGTTTTGACAGTTGAAGGAAGAATTAGGGCTTCCCAGCGGTGACAGTTCAAAGTGATCTGGACAGTTGAAGATAGCTGGAACATGCAATTCGACACCTAACCTTTCACAGGATCGACTTCCAGTGCTTGTGTTAAGCTTTTTAACAGGTACCCCGCGTGACATTTGATAGGGTTTGTTAAATTTGGGGTTTTTTCTGATAAATCCTATAATGTCAAAATTTTAAGGAAGGACATGAATTTACTCACTCAATAGACTTTGAATTATGAGATATTAATCAATATATCTATGTATTCATCATTTGAGTTAGTAAAGTTCAGAGCAGAACGATTGGAGGTCCCTGAATCTGTGGTTAGGTCAAATTGCTGAAACTTGGTACAAAACATTTCCTAAACTGGTGATAGGAAGACTATGAGAGTTCGAAGATAAATAGACTGTCAAAACTGTGCAAATTTGAAGATAAATACACTGTGAGATTATTGACAGGTGCTGCAAACCATACTGAAAATGAAGAAGAGTGGAAAAACTAATAGGGCTGAGCCCACTGATCTCAATTGGATAGATAAATTCCCAGGATGTGCTGAGCTATTTGAAAATGCAGGATGGTTGATATTTTTCAAGAAAATTGATGGATACAATGCTGAGGTCTCCCATAAGTTTGCTCAGTGTTATGACAACGATACTGTATCTTTTGATACTTTGAAATTCAAATTGACCAAAGAGTTGGTAGCTGAGGCAACAGGGGCTAAAAATGAGGGAGAACTTTGGTTTAAGAAAGTGCCATTCACCTTTAATGCACAAAGGTACCTACTGCCTGGTATAGTTCCAGATTGGGGTAAGGGTGTGCCCATCCATAACTTCAGGCCTGAATGGATAGAACCTATTGAGGTTTTACAAAGTTATATTACATGTGAAGGAAGGTATGCCTTTGTTTTTAAATACCATTTCAGGTTTCTTCAACACCTCAGTAATGAATCAAAGATGAACCTACCCTTCTTCTTGCTAAAGAGCCTGCAGAAGATGTCTTGCATAATCAAAGAACACCAAAATCATACTAGACAGTCCATTTTTCACCATGGGCTTATCAAACTCATTATCAACAGTGTTTTACAGAGTAAAGGAAAAACTTGGGAATATTTCCTTTTTTGGTCAGGGTTTCAGGATTGTCAAGAAGGACAGTCTAATAGAAAGCAAGCTAATAAAGGACAGACCTTGATCAGAAAGCTAAGACAGAAGATAAAGGTTAAAGATGAAGACAATGTCAAATTGGAGGAAGTTGCAGAGCCTGCAAAAGAAAATTGTGAGTCTAAACAACATCTAAATGACATTGAGAGAAAAGATTTGCAGTCTGTTAATAAGGAGACCCAGCCTGTTCAGGATGATGCACCAGCAGAGAAATTTGTTGATGAAAAGATTGTACTTGCAGAGAAAGTTTCAGGTGATGAAAAGGATACTAAAGTCCAAAAGCAAAGACCAATTATAGTCTTGTCAGAGGATGAAACATACCTGTTTGAGGAGGATAAACTTCCTGTTATTGATGAAACTAAGGTTGGCACTAAAAAGGAATTTCACAGCCAGGAAGATGAGGTAGAAGTACCAAAGAAAAAGAAGCTAAAAGTCATGGAATTTGCCTCAGTCACCCATCAGGGAAAAACTTTCAAAATGGTAGGGGAACTTGCTCCTGGGTGGAGACCAAAGACTAGAACCAGAAACAAGCTCAGGATGAATATGAAGAAATTACTAAACCCTAAATTGAATAAAGAAGGAGTGACTATGATAGATGACTCCTCCTCTAATTAAAAATTGGATGTTGATAAGGGTGACAGTAAAGGAAAAAGGCTAATGAAATCAGAAGGAGAATCTGCTCTTACTGAAACAAAACTGTTTGATGTATTTTTAGAGATACGAAGTCAAATGTTAAAGGAACAACAAGAAGGTAATATAGAGGTTTCTCACTCAGAAAACAAGCTGATGGTTGATGAAAATGTTCCCTATGAAGCTGAGACTAAATAAAACCTAAGTTTTCATGAAACTCCTACATAATTGCTACTAGAAGATGAAGAAATCTATAGGAGACTAAACATTCCATGGCTTCCCAATGAGATGCAAAGTACAGTAGGAAATAAAGCATTTGATTTAGAAAAAGAGAATTTACAGAGAGCTGTAAAATAGTATAAATATCAGGTGGAATATATGCAGGAGACAAATGATGGCTTGGTTATGGCCAATAGAAGACTCAGAGAGGATCTGGATGAGGTGAATAGCCACTATCAGGAGCTGATTGCAGTCTCAAAAGAGGCATTGAAAAGGAAAAGAAATACAGAGTCTCAATTTACAATGTTAAAACAAACCATAAAATATCTACATCAGTAAAATGAAGAACTCACTAGAAAGATGGCAGAGATGGAAGTAGAGAAATTGAAGGCTAGGAGAAAGGCCCATGCCCTAGAAGGGATAGCCTTGTTAGCAGAGGCAACTAAATATCTATGAAGCTTGTTAACACAATCAGTTATTAGTTATGTTTTGAAAGGATATTTCATTTTGTAATTATTATTTTGATAGAACTATTTCGATGAGTAGGCTGAAAAGCAGTTAGGGTTTAGTCTTTAACTGAATTTTGAAGGATAGTATTAATGTATGTCACAAATAGGACAAAAGGTTCAGATTTTTTGGCTGGCAAGAGGAGGTCTTCAGATTTGTCCATAAGCTAAGTAAATGACTCTTATGTGTATTTGAAATACGGATTATGAAATATATGCTCCATTTACCCTTCAGTTTGTTCTCTGGCTTCATTTATAGCTTGTTTTAGCTACTCAGTTGGTAATTTCGTTACTGGTTTAAAGTTTTTATGCTTGTAGTGCTTGCCATTTGTGGATGAACTCCAGTGTTATTTTCTGTTGGATACATGGTTATTATGTTATGCATCTCAGTTTTTCTATGCTTGTGATTTAGTTTTTATTTGGGTTATGAATGCATTCCCTCTTGTCATCAAACTTCACAACCACAAAACCTTAAAAAATCCTAAAAACCCTATTTTGTTTTATTGAGATATTTGAGATTATGTTGGCTTGTTTTCTTGTAGTCTGGAAACAATTTCTGGCATAAACATATTTGGCACCGTTGCCGGGGAACGAAGTTGAAAACATATTTTTCCCTGGGATACTTATCATTTCATTGGTTTTAAGAGGTGAACTTAAACCAGGATATCTTATAGACTACTTTTCATTAGTTTGTCATAGTGGCTACTAGGGGAATTGGAACTAGAAACATACCTATTTCACCTTTGCATCTGGGTGTTTCCGACCTAGAACAGATATTGAAAACATCAAGGAAGATTAGAAGGTCTCAGTCATTACCAGCCCTATGTGAACCTAATCAGTTGGATGGTTCATCAGCTTCATCTGTTTTGAGAAAAGAAGAAGAAAACTTCACCTTGGTTAAAGCCTATAATTCCTGTCAGTAACTTTCAAATTTTCATTGATCCTCAATCATTCAAAAAGGAAAAAACAGTATCTCCTGGTAAGATACCTCTATTTCATTTGAAAGTAGGTAAAACCCCTTTTCAGCCAAGTTCCAGCCAAATCTCTCCATCACCAAAGTCAGTTAGCCTTAAAATGGCAGCCCAAAATCAGCCTATAGACATGATGGACCGAATGGTTGCAGCCAGATATGCACCATTAGTTTTGCCTCACTCTTTGAATGCACTGCCTGGAGGTGACTATCAGAAATACTTGCCCAGTTTTATTGGACAGGGTGAAACTACAGCTAAAGAGAACTGGGAAGCTTTCCTCAGTTATGCTGATAACCAGAACATTGAAGCTAAGGACGTATGGATGAGGATGTTTGTGCAGAGCCTTGATGGAGATGTCAGAAAATGGTTTAGGGAGCTGCCTGCAAATTCTATCACCATCATAGAAGAGATTCAGGACCTCTTTATGAGACAATGGGGTGACACCAAAGACCATACTTATTATATAACTGAGTTTGGAGCCCTTAGGAGAAAGAAGGATGAAACTATTGCAGATTTTTCAAAAAGATTCAATAAAATGTACAACAGAATACCTGCAGAAATAAAACCTTCAGAAACATCTGCAAAACTCACATATGCAAATGCTTTCGATCATGAATTTTCTTTACTACTAAGAGAGAGAAGACCTATTTCTTTACTGAATATGCAGGATGCAGCGTTAGATGTGGAGTCTAACATATTGGCTTCCAATAGATTGAATAAGGAAACAACTCAGCAAATGTATAACATGGAAGGCAAGAAGGAAGCAGCTCCAGGGGTTTCAACATCTCAGTCTTCAGAAGGAAAAATTGATGAGATGGCCAAGTTGGTGAATATTTTAACTGCAAAATCAAACAAGTTAGAACTAGAAAGAAATTCAAGCAAGCCTGTTCAAGAAGGTGAAAGAAACCCTAACAATCAAAACCAATTCAAAAGACAATTTGCTCCTCGTTTCATACCTAGAGAACGAAGAAATAATGATATTCAACGAGAAAGGAGATAGATTGAGGATCTAAGGGTACCTCCACCTCTTCAGAACAATGTTGTTGATGAAGAAGATATGGATGAAGAAGTGCTATTTGAAGACACAGACCAGGATATGAACTATTTTGGAAAAAGGTTGACTAAGGGTTTTGTCACTGAAGAAGAGTTTTTAAATGCAGAATATTATGATGCTGATATGTTTGAAACAGAGGATGATTTGAATCTGAAAATGATTGCTGTAACTGCTGATGTCTGTCAAAACAAACCTAAGAAGACTGTGAATTTGAGGTCAGGCCCAAAACAAGTAGTACAAAACTCAAAGAAGAAGGTAGTTGTACCTGCTAAGCAACAATCTGATCCTGTGTCAGAGAAAACACAAATTCCAGAAAAGCAAAAGAAGAACATGGAGGTTGAAGAGGAAAATAAAACTGTGCATAATTTTAATCTGGAAAATGAATTAGGCAAAATAAAGATTCCTATGACTTTTACTGAACTAATGAAAAATCCTTCTTACAAAGAATCAGTTCTTAAAATGATCGGTTCAGCAAACAATCAGGCTATTTCTGATACAGTGAATTTTCAAGAAGAAAATCCTAAGATTTTTATTGGATCAGCCTTGGCTGAAAAAATTGAGAATGAAGCAGGTGCTTCACCTCCATTTTACATTACTCTGACAATCCATGAACAAATGATACATAACAGTTTGTTAGATTCAGGAGCATCACACAATTTAATGCCAAACGCTGTCATGGAGGCTTTAGGTCTGAGTATAACCAAACCCTATCATGATCTGTATGCATTTGATTCACGAGCTGTAGAGTGTTTAGGTGTGATTAAAGACATGGTTGTTAGTTTGGATCAATTACCAATGAAAATTATAATCATGGATGTGGTGGTAGCTGATATTACACCTAAATTTGGGTTACTTCTCTCTAGGTCTTGGGAAAAGAAAGTTGGTGGAACTTTACAAATGGATTTATCATATGCTACCATTCCTGTGTTTGGAGGAGAAAACAGAAGGCTGTATAGAGAGCTTCAGTTTGCCTATATTGTGACAGATGACAAGAACCCAACCAAACATCCTCTATATGCTGTTGATAAAGATTTGGGTACTTGCATGTTACATTTTAGTGATGATGACAATACTGCTGGTTTGTTACAGGTTGAAAAGGAACAACCAGTTAAATGCAGCAAGGAACAAGAAGATGAACTTTGGCAATTATATTTTGATGGATCATCTTGCAAAGAAGGTGCTGGAGCAGGGGTTCTTCTCATATCCTCTGGTGGTGAAACAGTAAAGATGATGTATAAATTAGAATTCATTACTACAAACAATACTGCTGAGTATGAAGCTTTTCTGTTAGGATTAAAGGCTGCCAAGGATTTAGGCATTCAATAGATTTATGCATATGGCGACTCCGAATTAGTTGTTCAGCAGGTGAGGAACAACTATCAAGTGAAACATGATTTGCTAAAAGTCTATCGAAATGAGGTATGGGACATGATTGATAATTATTTTGTAGCTTTTAACATTACCTATATTCCAAGAGACCATAATCAGACTGCTGATTCATTGGCCTTAGCTGCTACACATTTTAGAATTCCCAAAACCACACAGTTGAGGTATCCCACTGAGGTTAGGTATAGACCATCTGTACCTGACAATGTAAAGCAGTGGAGAGTGTTTGAAGATGACATTGAAATTAAAATATTTTTGGAGCTTACACATGAGTTTTCTAAATCCCTGATTGATCAGGAGGAAGATGATGAGGATGGAGATGTTGAAGAAATTGCTGAAAATGAAATTGTTGGCCACAAGATTATTGAACTAAAAGGTAATTTCATCCCAAAAGGTTTGGTACCTTTAGAAAGGATATTTTCAAAAGATGATACACCCCTAAAACCTGTTGTACAGTCTTCAGAAGAGAATGTGGTGGATTGTAACATTGGCACTGCAGAACATCCTAGAATGGTGAAAATTTCGAAAGCAGTCACAGCTGAACAGAGAAACAGGTACATAAAATTGTTAAAGGAACATGTTGATATCTTTGCATGGTCTTATGAAGAATTGAGAACATATGATACTAGAATTATACAACATAAAGTCCCTTTAAAACCGAATGTTAAACCTTTTCGTCAGAAATTAAGGAGGATTAATCTAGCCTTGTTTCCTGTTATTGAAAAAGAAGTGAAGAAGTTATTAGATGCCAAGATCATTGTTCCTCTCAGGTACTCTTCATGGGTGGCTAATCTAGTTCATGTTAGGAAAAAGAACGGAGAAATCAGACTGTGTGTTGACTTTAGAAACTTGAATAGATCTTCACTAAAGGATAATTATCCTCTGCCTAAAATTGAGCAAATATTGCAGAAGGTTGTTGGAGCACATAGGATTTCTATGGTTGATGGTTTCTCAGCATACAATCAGATTTCTATGCATCCTAATGATAAGGAGAAAACAACTTTGACCACTCCCTGGGGAACTTTCATGTATGATAAGATGCCTTTTGGTTTAGTGAACGCTGGAGCAACTTTTCAGAGGGCCATGGATATAGCTTTTGTTGGGGAAAAGGACAAGTTTGTGGTAATTTACTTAGATGATATTACTATATTTTCAAAATCAGATGATGAACATCTAAAACATTTGAAACAGACTTTCCTAAAGTGCATAAAATTTGGTTTGTCCTTGAATCCAAAGAAGTCACACTTTGCTGTACAGGAAGGAAAATTACTGGGTCATTTAGTTTCTGCTAATGGCATAAGGATTGACCCAGAAAGGGTAAAAGCAATATTGAAGATAAGTATGCTCAGGAGTAAAAAAGATGTCCAATCTTTCATTGGTAAAATCAACTTTCTGCGTTGGTTTATACCAAACTTTGCTGAGACTATCAAGCAGATTACAACCATGCTAAAGAGGGATCAAGAAGTCAAATGGACCACTGAAGCAAAGAATTCATTTGAAAAAATCAAGATGGCTCTTACTGAAGCCCTTGTATTAGTAAGTCCATATTTCACCAGAGAATTTCTAACATTTTCGTTTGCATCTAAAGATACACTAGCAGCTGTTCTATTGTACAAGAATAAGGATGGTCTTGAACAACCTATTGCATTCTTCAGCAAAACTCTCAGAGATTCTGAATTAAAATACAACATCTTGGAAAAACAGGCTTATTCTTTGGTGAAAGCTTTGAAAATTTTCAGAATCTATGTTTTTCATTCCAAAGTTATTTCATATGTGCCTAATGCTGCTGTAAAAGATGTTTTGACATAGCCTGACAACGAGGGGAAAAGAGGAAAGTGGATTGCTAAAATCATGGAGTATGATGTAGATATCAGACCTACCAAACTAATCAAGGGACAAGGTTTAGCCAAGCTGCTGGCTAAATCAAATTTTCAAGCTTTAGGATTGCATGTGATGACAGAAGATCCAGCTCAATCAAGCAGAGTTAGAGAAAGAGAAGATTATGGACTTCTATTCAGCATCCACATGGTACGCAGACATTGTGTATTTTCTGTTGTATTTGCAATGTCCTGAGCATTTAGATAGAAAAGATGCTAGATCTTTGAAGCTAAGAACTACTAAGTACTGTTTAATAGAACAACAATTATTTTGGAAGGACCCAGGGGGGTATTCTACTCAGATGCTTAGATAAACCTGAAATTAAAGGAGTGATTTCTGAATCTCGTGAGGGTGCTTGTGGAGGTCACAAGTATTGGAAGGAAACAACATACAAGATATTAAGAGTTGGGTACTATTGGCCCTCTTTGTTTGCAGATGTATATCAGCAGGTAAGAGCTTGCATCCCTTGTCAGAAGTTTGCTGGAAAACAAAAATTGTTGTCATTACCTTTAAAACCAATTGCAGTAAGTGCTCCTTTCCAGTAGTGGGGTCTGGAATTTATAGGAGAGATAAGTCCATCTTCCTCAGGACAACACAGGTGGATTTTGACTGCAACAGACTTCTTTACCAAATGGGTGGAAGCTATCCCTACTAGGAATGCTACAGATAAGGTGATTATGGAATTTATTGAAGAAAATATCCTCAGTAAGTTTGGGTGTCCTCAGAAAATAGTGATAGATAATGCAAAAGCTTTTAAGTCTAAGGCAATGGAAGCATTTTGTGAAAAGAATGGTATCTTGTTGAAACATTCAACTCCTTACTATCTCTAAGGTAATGGTTTAGCTGAGTCCTCCAATAAAAATATCATTCAGAGTATCAGGAAACTACTGAAGCATAATAAGAGATCATGGGATTCTATGTTGAAATATGCATTATGGGCTGATAGAATAACAGTCAAGCAAGCAACTGGAACTTCACCTTTCCAATTAGTGTATGGTACAGATGCAGTCTTTCCTGTTCAGTTGGGAATTCCAGTGATGAAGTTATTTCAGGATTGTTAGGAGGAACCTAATGATATGTAGAGAAGGATTTATGCAATGATAGAGTTGCAGCAGAACAGAGAAAAAGTGGAAGAAAAGGCACAGTTATATAGATTGAAGATAAAAGACAGATTTGACAGGAAAATCAAAGATAACACTTTCTCAATTGGTGACATGGTTTTAAGGTGGGATGCCAAGAAAGAGAAAAAAGAGAAACATGGCAAATTTGACAACCTCTGGTTTGGCCGTTTCCTAGTATCTAAGTTTTTGGAAAATAACACTTTTGTCCTATAGACTTTGGACGGTGAGGAATTGTCAAGTCCAGTTAACGGATGATTCCTCAAGCATTTCTACAGTTTTTGAGGGGAATTTTAGTTTTTAATTGTATATACCAGTGTGAGTAAAACACAATAAGGACTCCATAACCCAATGGAAATTTTGTAGATTAGCAGGCAGCAGGAAAGAAGGCACTGGTCTACAAGTTCTTGAAGCCTCATAAGGAGGAATTCATCTCGCAGTAGGAGCCAGATGTTAGGTCATGATTTTGTCTTCCTTAGTTTTATACTTTTGTTTATGTTTTTGAAATTTGCTAATATTTTTACTCCTAGGAAATTTTGGTGCAAAGGTTAATTTTGAGTTTATGCATTTTAGTTTTCATCATTTTGATTTTTCCTATTTTTAAGCTTGCTTTTATAAATTTTGCCTAGAGTTCATTCTTGAAGGGTTCTACAAGGTGTATATTGATTAATGGTTTCATTAATGACACTAAGATCAAGATTAATCATATAAACCAAGTCTTAAAACTGGATTAGTGATTAAATTACATGAAATTATGTGTTTGGACTTTCTTGTAGCGCAAGAGCGAAATTAATGCACTAACGCGCTACAAGAAAGTCGCGAGTGCCAAAATAGTCCTTTTTTAGTCCTATTTTTTTGGGGGTTTCATTCCTAAGGTGTTAACCACATCAATTATCACATTTGATACGTGTCTTGCCAGGATAATCATTGAAACAGGTGTCTGGTCATCATGTGAGCGAGATCGTGGCAATTGTATGCAAGTTCATGGCAAATGATGACAGTGAGTGGAATGAGGCAGAATTTTTGGGAATAGGTTCCTAAGCTGAAGAATACGAAGGAATTGGAAGTCATGGTGGAGACATATTGCTGACAAATCAGAGTTTTGATAGTTGAAGGAAGAATTAGGGCTTCCCAGCGGTGACAGTTCGAAGTGATCTAGATAGTTGAAGACAGCTGGAACGTGCAATTCGACACCTAACCTTTCACAGGATCGACTTCCAGCGCTTGTGTTAAGCTTTTGAACAGGTACCCTGCGTGAAATTTGATAGGGTTTGTTAAATTTGGGGGTTTTTCTGATAAAGCCTATAATGTCAAAATTTTAAGGGAGGACATGAATTTACTCACTCAATAGACTTTGAATGATGAGATATTAATCAATATATCTAAGTATTCATCATTTGAGTTAGTAAAGTTCAGAGCAGAACTATTGGAGGTCCCTGAATCTGTGGTTAGGTCAAATTGCTGAAACTTGGTACAAAACATTTCCTAAACTGGTGATAGGGAAGACTGTGAGAGTTTGAAGATAAATAGACTGCCAAAACTGTGCAAATTTGAAGATAAATAGACTGTGAGATTACTGACAGGTGCTGCAAACCATACTGAAAATGAAGAAGAGTGGAAAAACTAATAGGTCCGAGCCCACTGATCTCAGTTGGATAGATAAATTCCCAGGATGTGCTAAGCTATTTGAAAATGCAGGATGGTTGATATTTTTCAAGAAAATTGATGGATACAATGCTGAGGTCTCCCATAAGTTTGCTCAGTGTTATGACAAAGATACTGTATCTTTTGATACTTTGAAATTCAAATTGACCAAAGAGTTGGTAGCTGAGGCAACAGGGGTTAAAAATGAGGGAGAACTTTGGTTTAACAAAGTGCCATTCACCTTTAATGCACACAGGTACCTACTGCTTGGTATAGTTCCAGATTGGGGTAAGGGTGTGCCCATCCATAACTTCAGGGCTGAATGGGTAGAACCTATTAAGGTTTTACAAAGTTATATTACATGTGAAGGAAGGTATGCCTTCATTTTTAAATACCATTTCAGGTTTCTTCAACACCTTAGTAATGAATCAAAGATGAACCTACCCTTCTTCTTGCTAAAGAGCCTGCAGAAGATGTCTTGCAGAATCAAAGAACACCAAAATCATACTAGATAGTCTATTTTTCACCATGGACTTATCAAACTCATTATCAACAGTGTTTCGCAGAGTAAAGGAAAAACTTGGGAATATTTCCTTTTTTGGTCAGGGTTTCAGAATAGTCAAGAAGGATAGTCTAATAGAAAGCAAGCTGATAAAGGACAGACCTTGATCAGAAAGCTAAGACAGAAGATAAAGGTTAAAGATGAAGACAGTGTCAAATTGGAGGAAGTTGGAGAGCCTGCAAAAGAAGATTGTGAGTCTAAACAACATCTAAATGACATTGAGAGAAAATATTTGTAGTCTGTTAATAAGGAGACCCAGCCTGTTCAGGATGATGCACTAGCAGAGACATTTGTTGATGAAAAGATTGTACTTACAGAGAAAGTTTCAAGTGATGAAGAGGATACTAAAGTCCAAAAGCAAAGTCCAATTACAGTCTTGTCAGAGGATGAAACATACCTGTTTGAGGAGGATAAACTTCCTGTTATTGATGAAACTAAGGTTGGCACTAAAAAGAAATTTCACAGCCAGGAAGATGGGGTAGCAGTACCAAAGAAAAAGAAGCTAAAAGTCATGGAATTTTCCTCAGTCACCCATGAGGGCAAAACTTTCAAAATGGTAGGGGAACTTGCTCCTGGGTGGGGACCAAAGACTAGACCCAGAAACAAGCTCAGGCTGAATATGAAGAAATTACTAAACCCTAAATTGAATAAAGAAGGAGTAACTGTGATAGATGACTCCTCTTCTGATGAAAAATTGGATGTTGATAAGGGTGACAGTAAAGGAAAAAGGCCAATGAAATCAGAAGGAGAATATGCCCTTACTGAAACTAAACTGTCTGATGTATTTTTAGAGATACGAAGTCAAATGTTAAAGGAACAACAAGAAGGTAATATAGAGGTTTCTCACTCAGAAAACAAGCTGATGGTTGATGAAAATGTTCCCTGTGAAGGTGAGACTAAAGAAAACCTAAGTTTTCATGAAACTCCTACAGAATTGCTGCCAAAAGATGAAGAAATCTATAGGAGACTAAACATTCCATGGCTTCCCAATGAGATGCAAAGTACAGCAGGAAATAAAGCATTTGATTCAGAAAAAGAGAATTTATAGAGAGCTATAAAACAATATAAATATCAGGTGGAATATATGCAGGAGACAAATGATGGCTTGGTTATGACCAATAGAAAACTCAGAGAGGATCTGGATGAGGTGAATAGCCACTATCAGGAGCTGATTGCAGTCTCAAAAGAGGCATTGAAAAGGAAAGGAAATACAGAGTCTCAATTTACAATGTTAAAACAAACCATAAAATATCTACAGAAGCAAAATGAAGAACTCACTAGAAAGATGGCAGAGATGGAAGCAGAGCAACTAAAGGCTAGGAGAAAGGCCCAAGCCCTAGAAGGGATAGCCTTGTTAGCAGAGGCAGCTAAATACCTATGAAGCTTGTTAACACAATTAGTTATTAGTTATGTTTTGAAAGGATATTTCATTTTGTAATTATTATTTTGATAGAACTATTTCAATGAGTAGGCTGAAAAGTAGTTAGGGTTTCGTCTTTAACTGAATTTTGAAGGATAGTATTAATGTATGTCACAAAGAGGACTAAGGGTTCGGATTTTTTGGCTGGAAAGAGGAGGTCTTCAGACTTGTCCATAAGCTAAGTAAATGACTCTTATGTGTATTTGAAATATTGATTATGAAATATATGCTCCATTTACCCTTCAGTTTGTTCTCTGGATTCATTTATAGCTTGTTTTAGCTAGTCAGTTGTTAATTTCATTACTGGTTTAAAGTTTTTATGCTTGTAGTGCTTGTCATTTGTGGATGAACTTCAGTGTTATAATTTTCTGTTGGATACATTGTTATTATGTTATGCATCTCATTTTTTCTATGCTTGTGATTTAGTTTTTATTTGGGTAACTATGAATGCATTCCCTCTTGTCATCAAACTTCACAACCAGAAAACCTTAAAAAACCCTAAAAACCCTGTTTTGTTTTATTGATATATTTGGGATTATGTTGGCTTGTTTTCTTGTAGTCTAGAAACAATTTCTGGCATAAACACATGGATAACGAGCAGTTCATGGAAGATAACATGTTTAACTAGAAGAAGGTGGGCGTTAACATGTGGTTGAGGTATAGAGAATGGGTGATTAAAACTATGTATAGAGAACAAGTAACATATAACTTGTTCATGGGACTTAACTTGTGGCCAATCGGTGTTCATAGAGCACAAGTTTAGTGGTTGTGCTAGTGTTAAAACAAATAGAAATCACTCCATTTTGAAGTAGAGTGGGTATAAGGCTTGTAAGATGTATTATATTGGTAAACTTCATGTTGATAATAGATGCAAGTATTGAAATGTTGGGGGATAAGGTTTGTAATAGAGTTGGTTTATATGGATTCCTCCACTTTTTAGGGTTTCAACTAGCCATTTAAAGCGGATTCGGTGTCTACTTGTTAGAAGAGAGAACTAGGTACACATGGAAGTAGTCCTATTATTTAATGAATGACAGCCATATATATTTACAAAACAAGTAAAAATAGGATCTCACAACTCACACATGCCGTGAATGAAAAATAAGAATATTATTTATATATTTGAACACAATGGAAATGAAATTACCGAGGCCATTATTATTTTAATAAACTGGGAGGTTATAAAAATTCATTATGTTATGAGTAGGCCATGCCAATGCATAGATTGATCAAATATACCATCTACATTTTATGATTCATTATATGCCATTTGGGTCTCCATCAAGCTATACTTGTAGATAGTTTCCAACACCTATAATTGTAAATAGTTTCCAACACCTATAATTGTAGATATAACCCATGAATTTGGAATTAAAACCATGTTTTAAACCCTCCACAAGCATAATGTTCATATCCTAGTCACTACAACAAAACAGACCATTAGCATCGGATTTTAGTGTTATTTTTTTTCAATTTGGGATTGTTGTTTGATGCTAAATTTGGCATTAAACAACATTTGAAAATAACATTGGGTTTAGCTTCCTTTTTAGCTCTGGGTTTAGCGTCCTTTCTAGCATTGGTCTTAGCCTCAGTTTTAGTGCCAGGTTTAGCTTTATTTTAAGTGCCAAGTTTATCTTCCTTTCATCTCCAGATTTAACCTCCTTTTTTGTATTTGGTTTAACATCGACTATCTGTATATTAAAATTTATGAAAATAAAAATAGGAAATGGTGAAAAAAAAAATAAAAAAAAATAAAAAATGGTATAGGGATGTTGGGATTTGAACCTAGATCACTTTCCAAAATACAAGAGCTCTACTTGAGCTACATTCCTACAAAAATCTACCATTAAAAGTGCACATTTGAACTAGAACTAGACTAATCTTGTGTAAATTAGATTTTACAGAAATAAAATAGTAAAATGGTAAGAAATGAAAATAAAAATGGAAACTGGTAAGGCAATGCTGGGATTTGAACTAGATCACTTTCCAAAAGGAAATAATTGTACTTGAGCTACATTACGACATATATCTTCCATTAAAAATGAATATCTAAGCTGAAACTAGCCTAACCTATGCATGTAAACAAGCGAATATTGTAGATATTAGGTAAATATCAACATTTGATACAAAGGGAAAAGTAAGTAATAAGAGATATATGGGTGCTATGATTTGAACCTAGATGTCCTTACAAGAATGAAAGGGCCTTCCTTATGCCACACCCATGAACTATATATGTGTATTAAGAAGAACCCCAAAAATGCCATTTCTTCTTCTTTCTCCCTTAAACGCACAAAACAAAACAACAATAAACTTAAACAGTTCAATAAAGTAAAAGCAAATTAAAAGAGGAAGGAACAACAAGAGGGGAAAGGAGAAGTTTTTACCTTCCTCATGGAGGTTCTTCCATCAAACCATAAACCTTCATGCATGAAACCCTAAACCTAGAACAACAAAAGAACTATAAACATTGGCAAATCAATAAAGTAAAAGTAAAGTAAAAAAAGAACGAAGGAGGAGAAGGGAAAGGGAAATTCATAACCTTAATTATGGAGGCTCTTCCATGAAACCTTATCCTCCATGTATGAAACTTATTAGAGGAAATTTCAACTCAAAGTGGGCCTCCTAAAAAAAATTAATAAAATAATATTTATTAATTTTGGAGGAAGAAAAGAAAAAAAACTACTTTTTTGTTTGTATTATTGACATATCTTCCTGTGTTTTTACTCAAAATTCGTCTGGGAGAGCTCATTTGATGCATAATTAAATTCCGCATCCAACGAGTACCCACTTGGCATACTTTTGTTGGACCCCTCTACCCCCAAAACAAGAAATACCTAAAAAAATGTGATGATGACATCATCATCATCACATTTTTCAGGTATTTCTTGTTTTGCGGGTAGAGGGGTCCATCAAAAGTATGCCGACTGGGTACTCGTTGGATGTGGAATTTAATTCCGCATCCAACGAGCTCTCCTGATCGAATTTTGAGTAAAAAAACAGGGAGAGATGTTCCCCAAATTTATATTAAAAAAGTGTTTAAGACCTATACGATATTTCAAATTTAAAACAATTTCATTGGCTAACACATGATGACATGGAATTTGAATTGGAGTTAAAAGGCCCATTTTGAGTTGAAATTTCCTCTAATAGGCTAAAGCTACAACAACTAAACACAATAAAAATTAGCAAATAAATAAAGAAAAATCAAAATAAAAGATGAATAACATAGGAGAAGGGAAGGGAGAATCCATTACCTTCCTCATGGAGGTCCCTCCATAAACTAAAAATAAAGCATCCATGAGGACGAAACCCTAAGGGAATAAGGAGAAGGGAAGAGAGAAAGAGAGGAAATGATAAAATAATTAAAGAGTAGGTATTACAGGTTTTTATTAGGGAAAATAAGATATTATATTAAAATAATAGAAATTTTCTCACACTCATGAGGATTGAGACAAGTAGCTTATTTTTATCCCTTATTCTTTCATAATTTTGATTTTGAAAAAAATTCCCCAATTTTATTTGGTTACTCAAGAAACTCGATGCTAAAATTGGAGCTAAAAAGGAAGCTAAACTAGTCGATAAAAAGGAAGCTAAACTAGGCAATATAAATGAAGCTATTAACATTGAGTTTAGCTAAAATAGGTGCTAAAAATTAAGCTAAACTCAATACTAAAATGGAATTTAAATTTGGTACTAAAAGGAAGTTAGTCCCAGAGATAAAGTGGATGATAATAGAACTGACCCATGAAACAATGCCATTTTTTCTTAAAACTACAAAAAAATCACTAAAAAGGTTAATGCCAACAAAGGAATCTAAAAGGGATGTTGATACTAGGTTTTTTTGTAGTGAGTCATGATTTCAATATTGTTAGCTATGTTATCAAGGCATCAGGAGTGTTTCTTCATGCAAACTACATTTCCAACTTTTTGATAGTTGTCTCCATTTTTGGGGGTGTGTCTCTTCTAATTATACAACGGGGACACTTGAAATGGCTACATGGATAAAGGATGATCAAACTAAATTCCACCTATCTCACCCAAAAAGGAAGGCTTGGGGAAATATTTTGACATATTTGGAGAGTGCATTGTTATTTTGTTGATTTTCATAGAGAAATTGTGAGAAATTGTCCTCCTTTATAATGTTTCTTGAAGGAGTGAATGATTGTTCATCAATTTCCAAGGACTTGGATATTTCCTTGATAGGAAATAGCTCGAATAAGGAAGAATGAAGAGTTTCCTCTTTATAGGTATACAATATCCCTTTTAATTTTCTTTTCATTAATAAAATCTCTAGCTTTGCCCCCACTTGAATATAATTTATGTTTGTCATTGTTAATATTATGTAATGGATATGCCATGTTCTTTCACACTAACAATAATGAATTATGGAGTCATATCATGCAATGGTTACTCTTGTGTAAATAATTTTAGTTTCATAATTAAAGTTAGTTTTGTCTTTACCAAATACAGAGTGAGGTGTTGTGTTTGTGGTCTACTTTGAATTAGCGTAGATGCTCTTAGCTTCTGCTCCTCCTACTCCTCTAGACCAAGACCTTCAAGAGAATACATTTTGGAGCACACTTGTAGGTCCCACTTATCTCTCACATTAAAAAGAGTCCCCCTTCTCTCTCATATTAAAAAACATTTCTTCTATTCTCTCCTAATTTGCTTTCTTGGTAGGAAATATTAATACCATAGTTAATTGTTGTAGCTATAAGGATGAGCTACCATATGGGAGGGAACCTTATTTCCTTAGCACACTGAGAGTCACTGATCCCTCCTAATAGATCATGACTCCACCAGTGTAGATTTATAATTCTATCAACTTTTTTTTAGTTGTTTTAAGGCTCTTTTATCAAATGTGTAGCTTTTAAGGTATCCACGATACCATCTACTCATTATATATCTGTTAGAGCCATTTCCTAGTAGTCAAATTTTGGAGAAAAAAATTGCTTCTATAAGGTTAGCACTAAAAATAAGATCAAAACATAAGCATTTATCTCTATTGTTTATGTGTTTGATGCGTGAATAGTTATATTGTTGCATTTTTTGAGTGTTGACCCATTTTTAGGCCCACTTTTAGCTCTTTCTTGGTCCTCCTAATCAAAGTTTGTATTTTTCTAATCTTTTTCCCTATACTATCTAAGCAATATCTTGCAAAGGTTTTCATTTTGTTTAATTCGTTTAAAGTTTCTTTCTAAATAAATTATGAGAGTTTCATTGGTTTTCTCAAATCCATTATACATTGATGTTTCTTACTTTCAACATTGAGTTTTTGGTGGTTAAGTTGTTATTGTTTGATTTTGTGATTTCTTTGTGTTTTATTTTGAGACTTAATCTTTGATTTCCATTTCATAAAATATTAAATGCATAATATTGACATTATTTCTCAAGGGGGTTCACTTTGTGAACCTACGATATAGAATGTGTTCAAACGATATTACAGAATACCCCTATGTCACTATAGATTACGAAATGCCTAAAAAAAAACCCTTTTACTACACCTTTCCAATAAAAAAAGAAAGAACCTTATTTTCAATAAATATCCTAGGTATCTTTTTTTCCAAGACACTTTTAGTACCCCCTTTATTTTACCCTTAGTATGTTGATATGGAACAACTCTTCCAAACCCTAGAAACCTTGCAAGATGAAATAAGAAATTAGTTAGAGAAAATATTTCAAGATGGGGAACAACCCCCTAAACATAGGTCAACTTCATACATAATCATTCCAATCAACTTCACACCACATTCACTCACAAACCATACCTTTTCAAACAATACTCTTACTCCAAACACAATTGGATTCACACCACCTTCACACACAAATCATACTTATTCAACCACTTTTATGAATTCACACCCAACCTTATTCACACCAACTTCAAACATAGAGTACTTATACAAGCCCTCTAATAACTCATTCAATCCCCTATATAAATAATTATAAAATCACTAACATATATATGTATTTAATATATTAAAAATATCCCTTGACCCTCTTATATTAGGAAATATATTGCTTCCATTTTTAGAGTATGATATCCACCATTATGAACTCAGATCCTATAATATTACCTACTTAATGAACCCCTTGTGGGTTATTACTCATTAGTGATGATTTTGAAAGTTTCATTTCCATTTTGATTGATTTGGAAATCTAAAAGTCAAAGGTTCATTTTAAATTTCAAAATAGAAAGAATTTGAATATAAAAAGTTCAGAAACCTTTTATTTCAAGCACTTTACTTTTAGCCTTTTAAATAATCAAACACATCACTACACCCATTGAAAATACACCATAAAAGAAAATAGATTGGTTGACCATTCACCAAGTGTCAACCTTTAATATCAAACCCATAATCAAAAGTTACTCATAATTTATGTTTTAATCAATATCTTTTCAAATATCAATAGATTATGTCCCTTGCACCAGTGTCAATTTGTTATCGGGTGTAGCAGACACATGACTATGTGATTTTGTTAAATGTTACATTTAAAAAGAAACCTCTTAATATAAATTGGTACTTAGTGGGTTCTCAAATATCAATAACTTGTGACCCTTAAATTGACATCAATTTTTCAACCATTAACCAAGGGTCTAGAAAACACAAAATTTGATTTTGTGAAATAATGCCAACATTTAAATTAGTATAGGACCTTGGTTCTAGGAGTTTCTTTCCCAAGGAAGTCCTTGTTGGGAAACCTAAGGGATGTTTTCCCACGTTCATATATGACATCTCTTGTAAACCCATCAATGTATTCTAGTTCATCTAACCCACTTGGAATCTGATTGGGAAATTTCTAGTAGAGTACTAGACAAATACTCAACAACATTAGCAATAACTAGTTGAGTAAATACTTTTAATTTAAAATGTAAGAGGATTTTTTAGCCTTGTATAATCGATATAGTAGAGTTTGTATCATATACCTAGAGATTATAGAATATTTTTAGTCTAATCTCCATGTGAGGAAAACAACCTGATAAATCCAAAGGTTAGTTCAATCATGCATTAGTCTCTATATAGTTCATTATGGAGCCCTTCTAGATGTCCAACCAACCCATTATAACATCAGGGTAGATGGAATGTGAGAGGGAACACATGGAGGTGGAGAGGATGCCTAGAATGAGGAAAAGGAAATGTTGTCTTCCATGTTGGGAAATAATGACTTGGCCCTTTCATGAGGTTAGGGAGATCTGTCGCTATTGGAATCGAATGTCGGTTGATTTTCCTGCAATTATGACAAAGTTATCTCCATATACACTCATTATGGAATTTCTTCCCTGAGTTGTGGGATTATGATGGTTGATGATGCTAAAGTATAGGGTGAGGCTGCTCTAGTTACCTTTCCCTTGGTCAAGTCTATAATGTTGATGTTATGGAGTGAGTGGGATGATACACTTGCACATGATTACAAGACTCTTAATGGATTTAATCAGTTAAGGGATTGCTTACTATCATGGGCATACTTGTGTTCTTGGTTGTTGTTGGTTGTAAAATCCTCCCAAATAGAATTTTAGAATTGAGGGAAGATGTAGCCACAAAGGCACAACATGGTTAAGGGTCAAAGAACAAGAGGAAAGAAGAGAAGAACGAGCAATACCCATATGTCGAGAGTGATTCAGGAGGTGAATAAATACCAAGCTATTTTTTTAACGGTTATGTTGGCCGTCGCTCAACATCTACTAGACAATATGGAAGAATGGGTTGCATGGGAGCAAGTTAGAGTCCACTTGGGCATGATTCAGTGAGGTTGGTCATATGATTGAAGATGTAAGGACATCCTGAACTTGGGATACCAAGCACATGAATACCATGCCACTCTATTGGTAGATGAAAAACCTCATGGGTAAGGCCATCATGGAAAATCACGAAGAAGAGAAGGAAATCATCCTTGAGTTCGATGAAATGGCAAGGACAAATTCATGGAGTTGAGGCCACCTTGAAGCTTGTGTCCAAATCTTAGGTTGAATTGGGTGCCAATCTCAATGTCCAGGAAAAAGAAACTATCAAAATGGTGTTTAAAGAGCGGCTCTATCCAAGCTATCCAAAATCAGCCCTAGTGGGACTAGAGGTGCCCCCCATTGTTACCATTTATGATGATGTTTGATTTCAGTCTCAATCAGTTTGTTTTGTTTTTTTCTTGTTGTAGAACAATTTGCTTTGAAATAATTTATGATGATATTGGCATCTTAGATAGTCAATATAATAGGGTTTATAGACTAGTTAAGTATAGGCATAACTCCTCCAGGTTGCATGGAAGTCTTTTTTGTCATTTCATAAAGTTTGTTATTTTGTTTTCTTTTGGGTCCCTTAGAATAGTGGTTGATAAACTTTGGTTATGTTCCTAGTCTGGTTTCCCTAGTGGTAGACCAACCACATAAGACTGTATCTTTTTTGTTTCTTGATAATATAATTTTTAATCTAACTTACATTAAAAAAAGAATAAATGTGAGATGGTGGATTTCTTAATAATCTTGCTATGTTTTGTGGACTTATAAATTTTACAATTTATCTTCTTTTTATTTAAATATATTTTTGAAAAATCCAACTACCTCATAGGTTTTTTTTGCCACAAAAACATTCATTTTCTAAAATAAATATTAAAATATTTATGTAGATTTCTTTAGATATAATAATACAGATAAAAAACTAAAATGATTTATTTATTTTATTTTTCCTAATGAAAATATACATCTTTAATCACTTCCCCTCAATCCATATACACATAAGGAGCCAACTCAAAAACTTAACTGAAATCAAGAGAGAAAAATATTTCTTAATACAACTTTTTTTTTTTCTTTTGTAAGTTATGAGACATTTTATTGATAATAAAAACAATTTCAGATAGTTTTCAAAGTTGTCGGTCTGCCCCAAGGAAGACCCGACCAGAGATATAATAACAAGTATTTATTCCAGGTTTTATAAACCGCTATGAAACAAGAAATATGAATAGAAAAAACATCTAAATACCTTACATGCTTGTGATTGTTTAACAAAAGAAACTTGAGGAAAGGATAAACCATGCTTCTGCATCTTTATCAGAGATTAGGTTTACTAGTGTTCCCTTTTCACCAAAAGGTCGGGGGTCTTCATTGGCGAACTCCAAACCCGTGGTAGCTTTGAAGAGAATGTTTAACTTGTCTTCAATGCATCGGTTTTGCTGTTGGATTTTCTTGTTTTGGGCATGAAGATCATCCATTTTTAGGAGGATTTCTTGGCGTTCCTCCTTAGTTTCCATAAAACAATTTCCCACCAAATTCTTTATTTTCCATTGTAGAGTGATTGTTTGATGGTATTTAGTATCTCTAGTGTGTCAAGTTCCTAGGTCCTAAACCAAGGCACCCATATCTTTCTTGATATTCGAGGTCAACGTGCATTCCAAATCTGTCTTGACCCATGCTTATGCTTGATATATTTCTTTGTGTATTCTGGTCAGGGTAAGGCGCTTATAGGTTGGCTTGAGATATCGAGCTTTAAATAGAGCGTGAGGCTAGGAGTCACCATTCCTCTCTCATTTATCCCTTAACCCCTACCACCCTTATCCATAAGAAAATGTAGTGTTTGTTGTAAGGTAGCTGCAAGGAAGCAAAGGGGAGATGACATATGAGAGGACTGTAAATTAAGCTTCATAGAAACTCGGGTAGGAGGGGAGGCAAGCAGCAAGCCACTAAGAGAATACTTAGGAATGAAAAATTGAAACTAATACTCATTGAGGGATTTAAAAGAAACATAGAGACCAACAATATCAACAAAGGATGCTATGAATCAAAGTAGTAACTCAACTTGCAAGAAATCTAGAACCACAGTATAAACCATGATGGAATTTTTGATGCCGCATAAGCTCCTCTCTCTGCAATGATGAGCTTTGCTGAGAAAAATCCCCATCTATATCTCTTTAGGATCCAATGGAGGACAACCTTTGGAGATCGTCATACGACTTGTGGGAGAGGCGTCTTAAAGCCAAGGGAAAGGTTTCCTTCCGTAGTTTGCAAGGAACAATGGAGTGATGTTTGGTCTGGCTTCCCAAATGTCCCCTCTAGCCTTAATCATGGTATCCTTCAGATTTCTTCTCCTATCCTGTCATTGCATCCGAGGATTAATACATCTTCCTTCTTTATTTATAGAACACATAAATTAAATAATTAAAATAAGCCTCTACCATTCAATGATAAAGTTAATGTTAACAATTTTGAAAATCATATGTATTGCTATTCCCTTTTGGGTTATGTTGTGGAGAAAAAAATTATATCTTTAATGCTCTTTCACAAAAAAAACAAACATTTCCTGCTATTATATTAATCAAGGAAAAGTTACATCTACCAAACATCTTTTTAGTCAATTTTCTTCATACAAAAAAAACCTTCAGTTCATTAAGGATTCGATAATCAAAAAGGCAAAAAAGCATCCCTACTAGACAAAAAATAACCATAATCTCATCTAGTCAAAGTTACATCAAATCCAAGAGTTTTGTTTCACCTTCATGGTTCAATTAGCCATACAAAAATTCTCTTTAATGGTCTTCCCTTTTGGGTTGTGTTAGGTTCTCGAGAAAAAAATTATATCTTTGTTTTTTTCAATTTGATTTAAATATTTTTATTTCAATAGAATTTTTTTAATAAATGAAATTTATATGTTTTTAATTTGTTAAAAAAAAAATTAAATTTTATTTTTAAATTTTAAATTTATTTATTTAATTAAAAATATATTTAGGTAATATTATTTTAATTAACCATTATCATTATTTTACCACCCTAAATTCAGTTGATCACTTTTAATAGTCCTTATTCAAATATGTTAGAAAGATTAACTATATATTTATAAATCTAAATAAAATAGTTTAAAGATAAAAAATGGTTACTTAATTATGTGAAGCAATAATATTTGAAATAAAACCTGTTTCAAAGTTCATGTCTATCCACGTTTTAAAAACCTACCGTGTTTTATTAATCCATCTACAATTTTCTAGTTTAAATGTTTAAGAATAATGTTCAAGTCTTTATGTCTATATTACAAAGTTTTAAAATTGAGGATTTTTTTTTAATTAAAACATGTTACACGTAAATTAAGAATAATATTTTTGTCTTTATATAGGCGATGGGTGAAAGGATCTTATTGGAACCGAAAGGAAACACCATAGAAACTTATGAATAGGGCATGGGAAGCATGACAAGCAAACAAGGGGAGAGCTATGCTTTGTATATGGGTCTGGAGATAATCATCTTCCTTAGTATAGGCTTTCATTTTAGGTGATTCTTAGCTCATTGTTTCACAAGCTAGAATAAGGTTCTTCTCAAGTGATACAAAGGTAGGCAGGTTCCAACTACGCATTGTCAACCTTCTCGATCAAATCAAGGAATTAAACATTTTTCATGTTTGACATTATAATATTACTCAGGATGACCAACTCGCCAATAGCTACGTTAACTTGGAAATAAGGTACTTGGTCAAAAAGGGGGCCATCTCCAACATAGGTGGATGCCTTGGGATTTGTTGGTTTTATATATTTGAATCATGTTGGTTTTAAATCTATGAAACATTCTTTGACTGTGGACATAATTCATTGTATGTGTGCCAAGTGGAAATACACTAGAGCATCGAGTATGAGAAACAACTTTCATTTAAATCCCTGCATGGGAGAACTATATCGAACTTCGACATTGTTTAAACAAGAGTCATGTCCCCAATTAAATATTTTCCAAATAAGACTACTTGCAAATAATGTTCTACCAACCTACTAATTCCCTAGGTTGAGATGGGGACATAAATTTTGTAATAAGGGGCTATGGGAACCAAAAGGACTTTAGTTTACCATATCCACATTTAAATTGGTCACATAAATGATAAATGCTAAGGAAATAAGGTGGCCCGGGTTCAAGAAGACACTTGGAAGCTTGTGGAGGCTTTGGATGACCAGATTCCCCACATACTTGGCATGATCTTCATCCAAATTCGAACACATGGGTAATGTAACGTTATTGGAGGGTAATGTAACATTATTGGAGGGTGATGTGGTGTCAAATATCATATAATGAGCCAAGGAATTCTAATAGGTAAAGGAGAGTAACTCCCATAAAACAGGAAGAGACTAGAAGACAAGGCGTGCCAAAGGAGATTCCATGCACTCTATGACAATAAATGATGAAAGATTTAATGGAAAATATGACTAATTCAGACCTGATTGCATACATATGACAAATGTGACATGACAGGGCTAAAAATAGCCACTAAGAGGTCGAATTTGGGAGTTAGAGACATCCATTCGAGTTGGGGAAATAATTGGAGCATGAAAAGGAACACAACTGTCATGAGAGTTACTAAACCACTAATATGAGTTGGAGGAATCCCATGGAGGGAAATTCGACCTTAGGAGTCCTCATGAAGTTGACAAAAGGATTTCATGAGGAATGAGAAGGGGTTTTAATCATTTGTTAATTGAGCTTTGGAATTTTGGAGAGCTTTTGATTGCCCATTGCACAATGAATGTTCACTCTCCCTTCTTGTGAACCAATTTCGAGAGAGTTGGATTCCTTTACAAGTTGGTTGATGGAGAGGCCAGTCATACATCTCATTGGAGCTTAATGACGTACTTTTAGTTGTAGCTTGAAGGTCGATACACTCAAATTCTCATATATCTCCCTATTCTCTCATTCCTTCTTCCCCATTCCCCCATACTCTCATTTGATGGTGCACTTGTTGGAGTGGCGCTTGCACTTTGTTGAGGATATTTGATTCCAAAACTTGGGTATATTATGTATGTCTCTATAATCTCATGTCCATATTCTATGTAAGTCAAAATATCAGAAATACATGTATGAAAGGCTCGCATTGCCATGCTCTTGAATAACTAGTTTTCATGGATTTGGCTTCAATATTGAAGTAGCTTTATATCAGATTTCTATGACGAAATTTATATGAGTTTGATGATGTTTTGGAAGAAATATAGTATGTAATACTTTGTACTTTCATTCCCATATGCTATTCATATCAAAATCCAAGAAACTCCTGTGTGAAAAGCTTGCATTCTCATGCCATTGTATCACTAGTTTTCATGGATTTTGGCTTCAATCTTGAAGTAGCTTTATACTAGATTTGTATGAGGGACATTATATGATTTTGATGATGTTGTGACAGACATATATGATGTATTACTCTGTAATTCATTTCATATTCTCTATGGCTCTAAATCCAAGAATCTCATGTGTGAAAAGCTTCAATTCCCATGCCATTGAATCCCTAGATTCCATGACTTTTGCTTCAATCTTGAAGGAGTATTGTATCAGATTCGTATGAGGGATTGCCTTTGATTTTTATTCTGTTGGGGAATAAATTTTTAATTTTTATATTACCACCATGTTTCATATTACTCTAAAAACCATATATTCTACTTTTCATGTGTCAAAGTCGAGTTAGTAATGCAATTTCCCTTAAGCAATTTCCATGAAAGTTACCCTACAAATGTTGCAAATCATAATATATTTGCAGTAATTCATAAACATGATTAAGGACAACCATTTATGTATGATACTCATTCCCACACTCTGCTATTAAATTTGGGAGGGTTGTACTTGAGTTGGTTAACTAGTTTTCCCTTCACCCTTAGGGGGATTTGAACACAATTTCCAAGTAAAATTGCATTGTTTCTCCTTAGCCCAAAACCAAGATTCAGAGGCCTAAATCCTTATACATATTGTCAATATACCATTTTGGGACATTTTAAGACTCACCATACCCTTACATTTAAAATTCGATACATTTGGAGCCAATGTTGGAACCCCTTACAGTCTTGACTAGGAAAGCTCAAAAATTGCCTGAATTGCTCTTTTCTACAAAATTCCAAGTAGGGACATTACAATGGGTATTAGGGAATGGTATTGGAACCTACTAAAGTTATGGATGATAGAGATTAATTTAAGAAACTCATTAAGTCATATTTTGATGATATGACCAAGTAGCTTATGCAAGGGTTAGAATTGATGGCTAGCCAACTTAGGGGTAAGCTGACAACAAGGAGTAGTAGTAGTTTCCATCATGGAGAGACACATAATACAATTATTTTTGAATACTTTGATGATTGTTTGTATTGATTTAGATACAATAAGGCATATTTTAACACATTAAGGAACAATCAACAATCCACAAGTATGGAGGAGACCAAGGAGTCACTAAGTTTTGTGGGTGGTGAAGTATAAAACGTATTACATTAGGAGGATCGAAAGTCACTCCCAAGTGAATTTGAAAAAAATGAGGAAACTTCACATGAGAATGAAGAAGAGTACCTTGAAACTATTTAATACCATTCCAAGACACATTATACCATGGACATGGACCAAAGGGCATCTACTAATGGATGCTTGAACTGTGAAGGAATACCTACTGATGGGTGCTCACAACTCTATGTTGGTGACATAGATATTAGATTTGAAAATGTTGTTGTAAACCAAATTTATCATGAGCATAAAGATGAATACCTTGTAGCAGCTAATCAAGAACCAAGGTCTACTTCCCCATCACAACTTGAGGTTCAATAAGTTGACCAAATCAAGAAGAAAGAAGAAGAGGAGGTTCACTCCCATGAACCATCCTTCATTGAAGGGTCTTTGAATATGAGTGAAACAAATATCCATGAGGCACTTAGAATACTCCATTACACTAAAGCATTGGTATCAAATTCTTGTTGGAAAAATTCTTCATTAGAGGATTCATCCTTCCTTGAAGACATGTAGAAGATTCAAAGAATAATGTGCAACATCGAAGGTAATTTTATTTCTTTGATTTTTTATAGAAACAATTTGGTTGAGCTTAATGAATGGTTACATGAAGCATACTTGAATAATAATGAGGATATTCATAAGCTCAAAACTCAAAATGAGCAACTTCTTGAGAGGTTACAAGATACTTGTTCTCTCTCCTATGTTTCAGATTGTCATATGGCAGATTGCTTGGACAATTCTCATGACATGAGGGATCATGAGAAACAAGCAAAATTGAAGGTTCTTGATGTGTTTGAAGATGATATTGATGAGAGCAAATCACTTGCTATGGTGGGAGAGGAACTTAAGTTTCCTCTTGAAAATGGTTACACACTTTTTGAAGAAGTGCATGATTCCACTACCTTGGAACCAACATATGAGGAAAATGTCACACTTTTGAGGATCCTACCACTATGTATCCTTCACATGATGAATTTTTTTCAATTTCTAACCCTTTGGGTGAGATGCTTCTTTCTCCTATATCCTACACTGCCATATTTTGCAGCATTCATCCTAATGAAGTATTGGTGAAAGGTTTCTTTTTGATGGTGTCACATGAGGAGTATGGGATTCCTATCTCTCATTTTGATGATGACATGAATAGAGTTCCATCTTATTTACATTTTCAGCATAATCCCTTGTTACATTATGATGCTATACATATTCATGGGTGTATTGATGAGACTTCTTTGAGCCACTTGAATTCTTTATCTTTTCTTTGCTCCTTATTTGGTTCATATTTTGGTGGAGGTTATTCATTCACTTCTTAGATGAAATAACACATGGATGATTATTATTTTGATGCATCTTACATTATTTTGGAGCAACAGGACATGGGATCCTCACCTATGTCATTGGAGCATATTTGATATAATACTTGATGCTTGTGTGTATGGGACACATGATGATCTACTTACTTGGATGTACAAGCACTGCCATGATCCTTTGATAAGGTACCTTCTTGATGTACAATTGTATGATGCAGTTATGTACTTTAATGATCTATCTTTTGTACCATGATGTTTGGAAGGGTGCAATACAAGAAATGGGATCCGGGTATTGCTTGGTTTCAATTTTGGGGGCAACAAGCAGTAGGGGATATTAAATCACCACTTGAGAAGGTGATTGTAATCATAGTAGAGCAGCAACAAGCATGGCAGTTCCTCTTTAAAAATTTCTTGGAATCTTGGAAATTCAAGTTTGGAAACTCAGTACCAACTTCAAAGAATTATACAGAAGCAAAAAGGGCTGAAAGTTGAGAGAAAGGTTTTCAAAAGATGGAGGTAAAGATTATTTGTGCAATTTTTTTTTATCGATTTTATTAATATTTTTTGTGTTAATGGTGATGTGATAGGATATATCAATATTTAGAGATCCAGATATCTTTACTTTTGGAAACACACAATTGTAGCACATGAGTGCCACTACTCAAATTGCAGATAAGGTTTGAAGTAACGTTTTGGAAGGAAAGAAGGTTATTAAAAATAGATGTTTGAAATTGCTTGAGGAAAAATAAATATTGAGTGGGGAGGTCTGTCATATCCCCAATTAAACAATTTCCAAATAAGACTACTTGCAAATAATGTTCCACCAACCTACTAGTTCCCTAGTTTGAAATGGAGACATAAATTTTGTAATAAGGGTCTATGGGAACCAAAAGGAATTTATTTTATCACATTCACATTTAAATGGGACACATAAATGATAAAGTCTAAGAAAATAATGTGGCATGGGTTCATGAAGACACTTGGAATCTTGTGGAGCCTTTCGATGACTAGTTTCCCCACACACTTGGCATGATCTTCATCCAAATTCGAACACATGGGTAATGTTACATTATTGGAGGGTGATGTGGTGTCAAATATGATATAATGAGCAAAGCAATTGGAATATGTAAAGGAGAGTAACTCCAATGGAAGAGGAAGAGACTAGAAGACAAGGTGTGCCACTTGGAAGGAGATTCCATGCACTATATGACAACAAATGATGAAAGATTCTATGACAAGTATGAAAAATTAAGACATGATTGCACACATATGAAAAATATGACATGACAGGGCTAAAAATACCCACCAATAGGTTGAATTTTGGAGTTAGAGGCAACCATTCGAATTGGGGAAATAATTGGAGCATGAAGAGGAAGACAAGTGTCATGAGAGTTACTAAACTAATAAGATGAGTTGGAGGAATCCCATGGAGAGAGATTCAAACTTAGGAGGCCTCATGAAGTTAATAAAAGGATTTCATGAGGAATGATAATGGGTTTTGATGATTTGTTAATTGGCCTTTGGCATTTTGGAGAGCTTTTGCTTTTCCATTGAATGGTGAGTGTTCACTCTCCCTTCTTATGAACCAATTTTGAGGGAGTTGGATTCCTTTTCAAGTTGGTTGATGGAGAGGCCATTCAGACCTCTCATTGTAACTTAATTAAGGAGTTTTAGTTGCATTTTTAAGGTCCATACAATCAAATTCTCATCTATCTCCCTATTCTCTCATTCCTTCGTCTCCACCCCCACACTCTCATTTGATGGTGCACTTGTTGGAGTGGTGCTTGCACTTTGATGAGGATATTTGATGCCCAATATTGGGTATATGATGTAGGTCTCTATAATCTCATGTCAATATGATATGTAATTTGAAATATTGGAAATACATGTATGAAAGGATCACATTCCCATGCTCTTGAATAACTAGTTTTCATGGATTTAGCTTCAATATTGAAGTAGCTTTATATCAAATTTGTATGAGGAAATTTCTATGAGTTTGATGACATTTTCGAAGAACTATATTATTTAATACACTGTAATTTAATTCCCATATTCTATGCATCTCTATTTCCAATAAAATCCTATGTGAAAAGCTTGCATTCTCATGTCATTCTATCAATAGTTTCATGGATTTTGGCTTCTATCTTGAAGTAGTTTTATACCAGATTTGTATGAGGGATATTACCTGAGTTTGATGATGTTGTGACATAAATATATGATGCATTACTTTGTAATTTAATTTCCATATTATCTATGGCTTGAAATCCAAGAAACTCATGTGTGAAAAGCTTGCATTCCCATGCCACTAAATCACTAGTTTCCATGACTTTGGCTTCAATCTTGAAGGAGTCTTGATCAGATTTGTATGAGGTTATTCATTTGAGTTTTATTTTATTGGGGAATACATTTGTATTATGTATATTACCACCATGTTTCATATTACTCTCAGAACCATATATTCTACTTTTCATGTGTAAAAGTCGAGTTAGTAATGTAATTTCCATTAATCAATTTCCATGAAAGTTACCCTACAAATGTCGCAAATCGTAATCTGTTTACAGAACTTCATAACCATGATTAAGGACATACATTTATGTCTGATACTCATTCCCATGCTCTGTTCTAAAATTTGGGAGGTTCGTACTTGAGTTGGAGAGCTAGTTTATCCTTCACCCTTGGGGGGATTTGAACACAATTTCCTAGTAAAATTGCATTATTTCTCCTTAGCCCAAAAACAAGATGTAGAGGCCTAAAGTATGATACAAAGTGTCCATAGAAAGAACATGTTGGTATGTTTTAAGACTCAGAATATCGTTACATATAAAATTTGATACCATTTGGAGTCAGTTGGAACCCCCTGTAGTCTTGACTAAGAAAGCTCAAAAATTGCTTGAATTGCTCTTTTCTCCAAAATTCCAAGTAGGGACATTACAAAAAATGAGGGATCACAATTATAATGTAGGAAGCACATTTTTTTAGGATTATTACGGGAGAAAACATGACATAAGTGTTATTGAGCGATGTTGGGTCTTCAACCCAGGTGCCATTAGGTTGTTTAGGAGTTTGGAGGGGAGTAGTTTTGTTGGTTGGAATGGACCATAAGGGGTGAATGCACACCATTTATGTACAATGACATGCATTTTAGGAGGTTTATAAGGAAATTGGAGGTGAATTGTTCCCTTTTAGTCTTAATATGATCTTAGGGATCTTTGAGCAGACAAAGGGTGTTTGTTCTGGCCTGTTTATGGGAGGGTCATGCTAGCAGGATTTATGATATCCAGTTTACTGTGTGCTTTAGGGGGAAGAGGTTTATCAAAAATGGAAGAATTTTGTATGGTTCCCAGTTAGAAGGAATGTGAGGCTTGCTATTACAGGGACCTGCATGAGGTCAAGGCAGATACTAGGGATATCAAGGTAATGTTGCACACCCTTAATTATAGACTTGAAGGTGTAATTAAAATAGTTATATGGGAAAATTCACATGGATATTAGATGGATTCTTTCCTGGATGAAATGGACTCCCAAACTGGGATGCCAAGTGCTCAATTGGAGCACCTAACGCTCACAATCGAAGGTCATGAAGCATTTATTGTTGGTGAACAGTCTCATCTTTTTCCTCAAAGTGGCTCTCATACAATGGAAGACATCACAATCATTTAGCCGACCCATGTGGTGGTGGATATTTCCAACTCTCTAGACTCTGAAGTCAAGATGCATAATCAGTAAGACTGCCGAAATGCCAACAAAAACCACAACATAATGTAGGATCCATATGGAGCTTTTTTTTGTTTTGATTATATGCTATTTTTTTAAACTTCACAATACTAGTTTTGTTGTATTAGACTTTTGGGAATGGGATAAATTACAAGCCACCATGAAGCTATGTGTTGAGCCATGGATATTTTGGACATTTGGTAATTTATAGATTTGTACTATATTTTGCCTATCTTTTTAGCATCATTTTAATACAAAATATCTATATGTTTCATGTAAAAAAATTAAAATAATTTAAGTCTTTATATTATATTTATATCACAAATTTTAACATATTTCACCACTTTCCTCTTTTTAATAAGAATATCAACATATATTAAAAAGAGTATCCACATTAATATATATGATCCTAAATTGTCCTGAAATTCTTTAAAAAGGGAAGGGAGAGAAAATCCAAACTAAAACCAAGATTCAGAATCAAATCATGTTTCCTAAAATTCGTATATATGTTTGGGGATATGTTATGTTTTTTTTCACTTGAAAATTTCTATAATTTATTTAGATAAAAGTATATGTACAAAGTCTAGAGGAATGACAAGCTAAAGGAGCTCAACAACTAAGCAAATATTCTCAACAATACCACCCAACACCATCCACAAAAGAACAACTCACATGATGCCAACAACTCGGGAACAAAATAGAATAAAAGATCTACTAGAACTCAGAAGGAATAAGGAGATAGAAAAAAAGTAGATCCCACCAGTCCAGAAACAGAAACAACCAAACAAAACTAATAAACCATAAAAATCAAGAGTTGTCCACTCAACCAACACCCAGGAAACTGGAATAAAAAAAGAGCCCATGAAAGCATGGAGAAGATCGATAATCGATTAATATATACCAAAGCATTTTTTGCCCAAAATTCCACATTGATGATGCCATCTAACTTCAAGAAACCACACCTGGAAAGAGAATATGACTGCTCATTGAATTCCCTGAAAATGTGTATAATAGAAAGATGAGAGGACTCTTTGAGCAATTGTTTAACCGAGAACAACCAGAATCGAAAATTTAGAGCCTTTATCAAGCATTTCAATCAGGCCCAATTAATAATCATCAAAGAATCCCCATCTACTTGATCCAATGAGACGTGTCTAGATTTAGCAAAAAAAAGGGCTATCCAAAGACCCAATAGTTCCCCTCTTGTGTTGGTTCTTGGGCCACAATTAAGCCACAAACGAAATTGCCTTGAATGGTCCAAAAATAACACTGCACTGACACCACAACACCTACCTAAATCTTGAGAATCTACATAAATTTATTCCAAGCGACCATCTATAAAAGTCAAAGGATTCCTTTTAACATTGTCTTGCTTTAAAAGAAGACAATTTGGATTCTGACCATATTCGAGAAAAAATGCAATGGATTAATTGGTAGCTCTATTGACTGAGAAATTATTTCCTTCAAATACTTTTGAATTCCTCGTCTTCCAAATTTCCCAAAATACAAAGCAAGCCAACTCACCCCAATTTGGAGAACGTTTGAACCGATTCAACAAATTGTCATGAAAGAAAGAGGCCCTCCAATTATCATTTATTCTTCATGCATTACATGATGCTTTCCAAACCTTGATAGCTACAGGGAAAAGAATTAGAAGATGGGACATAGATTCTTCAAATCCAACACAATGAAGATAGATATTTGCACCATTAAAGCCCCTTTTTTGTAAACTATCCCATGTTATAATTTTTTTCTCCAACGCTAACCATAGAAAAATTTTGATCTTGTGAGGAGCTTTCCACCTCCAACATTTACTGTACCACTAGTTGTTTTCCACCAACTCCCCTAATAGGATAGAATCATAGGCCAACTTAACTGTAATATTACCTATTTGTGTGTTCCACGTCCATTTGATAGTATCCCTTACCTCCTATAACTTGATATTTCCCTTATAAAGAACCTGTACATAAATATACCATTCTTAAGCCATGGTTCCTAAAAGACCCAGTTGCGATCCAACTATCCATACTGGAGTTGAAAGATGACCCCTGTTGCCAACTACACATTGATTCAATGTGTAGTATCCCTTCTGTCTAAGAGAAAATAGTAATTCCATTGAAATCCTAAAATCCATCATCCCACTCACAATTGGGTCTTCAACAATCAAGATAGAACGACCATTTCCAGGATGCCACGGTAACCAATTTTCCAAAACTGGGAAGGATCCCATCAATACTACCCAATATTAGAGACACCTTTCGTCACTTTGTTTTGTGATCTTAACCATTAGGATAATGATAGATTTTTAACATATTTTTCTTTGATTATGTCTCCCCACAAATTTTCCCCAAAGATCGCACACCACAAACTTTTAGCCGAGAGATATTTTTCAAAGATAATTTTGTTTTTCAAGGACCAACCTCCCATCTTCTTTGGACAAACAAGCTTCTGGAAACCAACCAGATGAAATTTATGTTTACTTGAATCACCATACCTTATAAAATTGAACATTTTTCTATGAATACGTGATAAAATAGACTTTGGAATTTTACATAACGAAATCCAGTAAACTGATAAATTCTCCAGAAGTGATTTAGCTAGAGTTAGTCTCCCACCAATTGAAATCCATTTCTGACACCAAACGCGAATTATCTTATCAAATATTTTTAAAAGTCAATTGTAGTCACTTGGCATATATCCATTTGGTTTGATAAAGTAACCGAGGTACTTTGATCCTTCTATTATCACTTTAACTTGGAATGGCATAAAATTATGTATATCTGCTAATGACTCATGTATATTTGCTAATGACTCATCATCAACGTTGTGCTTTAAATTTTTTTTTTTGAAGAACTAATGGTCATTCCTGAAGAGTGACAGAATAAGGTCAAAATAGAGTTGAACTTTTCCCATTCACCTACTAGCGCCAAACCAAATAACATTACATCACCTACGAATAGAAGATGAGAAATTTAGATGTTTGAAGATATTCATATCCCTCTAATGCCACCACCCTCCCTTGATTTTGAGATAAGTATGCTCAAACCCTCAATTATAATAAGGAATAATAATGGTGATAGAGGGAAATCTTGTTGGAGCACCCTCAAGCATGGGAAAAATTTAGTGAGGCTACCATTAATCAAAACAAAATAATTAACTAATGTTACACAAGCCATTGTCCATTTTATGGATTTCCAATGGAGTCCAATCTGCAAAAGAGCCATTACGAGGAAACCCCAATTAACCTTATCATATGCTTTCGTTAAATCCAATTGAAAAACCAATAATTTTAGGTTTCTAGATTTTGTGCTATGAAAAGCTTCATGGCAAATCCCTATAACATCTAGGTTTTGCCTATTTTTCTATAAACCCAAACTATTCCTTTGAGATGGATCTAGATAGAATAGGCTTAATTTTGTGAGCAATAGTTTTTGCAATTATTTTATAAATTAGGTTACATAATGAGATTGACCTAAAGTCATGGAAAGACGCTAGAGTTGAAGATTTTGGAATTAGAGCAATAAAAGTGGATTTTATGGACATGGAGACATTACCATATAATCTTGATTCTTCCACTATTGCAAGGATTTCTGAACCCATAATGTCAAATAACTCGAGAAATAGTTCAATAGTTTAGCTGTCCAACCCTGGTATTTTTTATTGAGCAAATCCTTTGAGCACCTTCCCAATTTCTTCCAAAGTAACCAATTTGAATACCTCTGCACCTTTTTTCTCTGTAAAAAACTGAGGATATTCCTTAATGACTTTGATTTGGTCAATAATGGGGTTTGCACCAGGTCCTGGTAAAAGACTCGAAAATATTTAACCTCCTCTACTTGAAGGGACTTTGATTCCCTTATCAGTTACCTTCTTGATTTTATTATTGCTGACATAGAGTTGTGAACCCTTGGAATGTCTACATATTTATGGAAGAATTTGTTCTTTTGGTCACCTAGCTAAACCCAAATTTCCCTTCTTTTAAGTCTCAAAGTCTCTTCTTCAATAATGGGTATTTTCATTATTTCCCATTCCAAGTCCACCAACGAATCGAGAATCTGAAATGGCATTGAACTTGATATGTTTGATAAATTTAAAGTTTGAATTTTATCTTGAATTCTTTCTAAATCTTTTTTTTTCTTTTTTCGAGCCCTTTCCCAATTTTGCACCTCCTTTTTCAGAAATTTACTTTTTGCACAAAATGGTGGGATGCAAAGGCCTCTATAGTTCAACCAAGGTTCATGAACCATTTTTTGAACTCATCTTCCTACAACCATGCATGATTAAATTTAAATGGGTAGGAGTTCCTTTTCCCTTCAAATTCAAATTCCAAAAATATGAGATCATGGTCTGATATAGCATTAGCTTCCACCCAATTTTTCGTATATGTGAAAAGATCCCAAGAAATGGTCAGCTACCAAAAACCTTTCTAACATTTTAGCTACACCCCCAACCCTACTTTTCCATTCCTCCAAGTAGGAAAAATTGGGATTGGTTCTATATCGGACAACCCCGCTTAGGATAAAATTTCTAAAAAATGGTTACTCAAGTTGTCCAATCTTGCATTATGTCTCCATATCTATGAGGGGGGAAGAGTAAGATTCAAATCTCCTACAATTATCGGGTTTATTATTTGTAACCAACCTTCTTTTATAGCATTATCCCAAAATTCTTTCCTATGAACGAATGGAGCATAATAGTTGATTATATTCATTTCTCCATTGAAACCTTTAAGGTTTCCACTAAGGAGGATTCTAGTCGAAATCACAAAACCTGAAAATTTTGTCGATTTGGGGTTTGAAGCTGCTAATATATCCCCCGACTGACCATCTGCATCCATTGAAACCATCAAGCAATATTTTCTAATTTTCTAGAAAAAATGTATGGATTTTTTTTGTAGAGACCATAATATCTTGTAGGCATACCACATTTGGATTCTCTTGAGGGGAAGACTTTTTGGGATCGCCCCCACTGCCCTTATGTTTAAGGACATAAGTTTCATCTTTTAACTCTTACTTAGGATTTGAGATATCTAAGAGCCTGATATTTTGAAGAAAGTACCTGACCCAACTCCATCTGCGAGGAGGATTGTGGAGTGTCTAAATCACTTGAATTTTTTACCTTTGTTTTCCTTGCACTTCTTGTTTTTAACATGGATAAATCCTGTTTAAGGCCCCATATTCAAACCCCTTTATTTTTTTGGTATTCTGGAATATCCATGGTTTTTCCCCCCTCTAAGGGAAACTTTATCATATCTCCTGAAGGAATGTTACCGATATATGTTTGCAATGGTACCTTTTAAGACACTTCATAATAACAGGGGGCATGGACACAACTATTCATGTGATTTTTACTTTCAACCAAAGGTTCAACATAACCCAATTCCTCGTGAACCTTATCAGGGATAGATTACGTTACATGTACAACACATATGTCCATATTGTTAACATGTGTGACAGGGGGATGGAAACCTTCCTCTACATTTCGTTTGGGCATATTTGGAGTAACTATATCAATCGTACTTTGAGGGATATCGGGGTTTGGATCCTCGCGACCTGAAGAGACATTAGCTATGCTAGTAACATTTAATATAAATCCCTTTTTAGGATGGGATCCTAGGTTGTGAAGATCAATACCATGGTAGAAAAAAGGGTCATCACCAATAATTTCCTCACCAATAGAATCACCTTTTGATTCTAGACTCTCAATGAAATTTAACTCATTTTCCGAAAGCGATGAAATGAAGAGGTGATCCAGGACCGAGATCTTACCTAAAAGAGAGTGAGGGTTTGAACTCATATCGTTTAGTCTTCCAGCTTCTGAGCCACCTATTGGGATTGAATATTTTGAGCATGATTCGGGATCACTATTATCATCGAATGATCATGCTTGGACATCTTCCAAAGAATCCTCACATTCTGAAACTGAACTTGCAAAAGGGCGGTTTCTCCATAGGTGGCCTACATTTTTGCACCTTGAACACTTGAATGGGATTCCCCAATAGTCCAAATTTTCTTATATGTTTTACCTCTCCATTCAATCTCTAATTTCTCCATTAATCCCTTGGTCATATCAATTTCAATGAGCATCTGTCCTATTCATTTATCAATATCATGTAACACCTCCCCAACAATATACAAAAATTCCCCAAATGGTTACCGACCATAGCAAAAGCTTCTTTATTTCACATATGCAGTGGAAGACCCGAGATATGTACCCATAAGTGACAAAATATGACCCTTTCTATCTCTGGGTCAAATCCCTAATGCCATCTCTTTAACATTAAGTTGTCATTTCCTCTTATCCATGTTTCTTAAAGGATGAATGTTGCATGTCCTTCCTTCCTAAAAATAAATCTATACCACCCTTTGGGGAGTATTGATATAGTGGTCATTTATTCGATAATGGGATCCCACACTGAGGATATCCATTGAGCAATTTCTTTGTTGTTCATTGCTCGATAACTGAATTTTCCCATTAAGGATTTTAGAGACTTTCAAACAATTCCCTCCAAACCCACATCCCTACACATAACCATTTTGAAACCCTAGCCCTTAAGCTTCCATTTCCCAGATTTTGTTTTTAATCTAGACACCCCGAAATAAAAAATTACCTCAATAATAATGGAACTAGGGTTTTATGCATTTAAACAGGTATAGTGTGTATCTTTTCACGTTCCCATGTAAGATTACCTACCACCTATTCTGAAATAAAAATATGGTTTACTCTTTGATTTATAACACTAACCTGTGATGAATCCAGGTTTATAGTGGGAAAATAATAAGTACAGTCTTGGTTTGGTTGATATTTCACCTTTTCCTTTCCTTTCTCCAACATGTTCTCTGTCTTTGACCTTTGTTTTGAGACCCATAGAGAGCATCTTCCCAGTTCGTCGAATTTTGGCCACATTTGAGAATCCCCAACACTCGACGATAGATGACTCTTTTTAAGATTTAGAAAACCTTCACCACGTGTACCCTCGATGGCACATGCATGCAACAAATTAAAGTATTCCTTGCTTGATATTAGAACCCTGACTTCGACCACCATTCATCCCACAACGCATCTCTTTCACTTTATTGCTGAACCCCACTTGGCTCCACTAAAATCCTTGACATATTCTTACAACATACAGTTCTCCGACAAGTTTTTCACCCTTCTTTGGGTGAAACCTGAATGTCATTCCAGTTTTTCAGTTCTTCGACAAGTTTTTCACCCTTCTTTGGGTGAAACCTTAATGTCATTCCAATTTTTCAGAAAACAAAGTTTTGCTAATTTCCTTTTCAAAAACCCTTACCATTTGTTTTATTCTTTATTTCTGTAATATTATAAAATGCATCTCAAACTCTCAAATTTGTTTATAAAAACTGAAACTATAGCCATACCTACAATTCCATTAAAAAACCCTAGCCTTCATCCCAAACTCTTCGCTTTTAACCTCAAATATATATTATATTTAAGTTTTAAATATAACATATCGGATATCGGATATTTAAAACTTAAAAGTATACCAAGAATGTACGTTGTGAATGAATTGATTAAGCACAAGCAAGAATATGCTAAACATCCTTTAGTTGGAGTAAAACTATGTATTCCTACTTGCTTATGACTAACTATGACATATGTGAAATCATGTGGTGTGCACATGTTTTGAGCTTATGTTAGTGCATTACTACAATACTTTAGGATAAAGTATAAGGGTATGCGTGTGATGTTCTTAAAATTAACTTAAGGTAATGTGAGTACAATTACTCTAGGATAAAGTATAATGGCATGCATGTGATGTTCTTAAAATAATAAAGTATTTGTTGTTAAAAAATTATTTCTTTATTTTATGTATGTGGTATTTTTTCCTTAATATTTTATATTGTTTTAATTTTTTTAATCTATATAATATAAATATATATAGTAAGGTATTTAAAAAGATAACATATATAATGTATTATAATTATGCAATAGGTTTATTCAATAGTTGGCTACTAATAAATAAGTTAATAAAAGGTAATTAGAAAAATAATATAATAATAAGAGATAGTTGTCATAAATTTTTTATAAATATTAATGTTAAAGTATAAATATACATAAATATCATTGCATGAGATAACAAGCATGGTTTTTGGAGATTTCTTTCAATAAAGAGTAATTGATAGTGTAATCTTACTTTTTATTACTATATTATTTCTTCTAACGATTTAGTAAACCTATTTAATACCTATCATAATTAATGGTTACATACATTATTCTCTTGAATACTTTGCAATATAATTGATGGATGAGATTCTCATGCTATGTGGTGACTATAATCTAGGTTTTACTTTTAATTGGTTACATAGTAGTGTCAGTATCTCGTTACAATATCAAACATTCTTCAAAATCAATGACACATTGCCTTTAATATTCCATCAAAAAGCATTCATGATCTTTTCAAACAATTATCCGTTGTAAATATTTTGAAATCTCAACCTTTGTATTATTGAAAAAATATCAAATTTATTTTCAAGGGTATATATGACATACAATGTTATAATAATAAAATAAGAATTTTCTAATTGTAGTATTTTTGCCATTTGAATATTTCATTATATGAAAGAAGAATTTTTTAATTGTAGTATTTTTGTTATTTGAATATTTCATTTTTTTTTGGAGTGTAATCTAAATAATCTACATTTTTAACTTTTTTTTTAAAGTATATTTTCTATTTTGTTTTGTCATAGTTTGGCTAGAATTTATAAAAAATCTTAGAATCACATATATTAGTTATGAAAATTGAATAATATAGGGTTATGGTGGTATTTGAGGGTGTTGCATCTATTTATAGAATAACAAACACAACTTAAACACTTCCAAATTTGGATTTTACCCAAGAGAATTTACCGGATTCCAACCAAAACCCACTAAAAAGTCCAAAACATAGAATAAATAGATTGCTCCAATTTTCCGTATGTATGTTGAGGTTACATCTAGGTCCATGAGAAAACCAACGATGTTGTAAAGAAGTGAATATATTTGGGTTTCAAAAGGGCAATAAGAAGAGGCCAAACCAAATGATTGAGATATTCAAAGGGGATACTCTTTGGAGTATGTCTCAGAAGTATTTATTGTAGAGTTCAAATCATATTTGTTTTTAATGATGGGAAAGGGAATTTTGGGATTTTATCATAAGCCTGGCTAGATCTTTCTTATGGATCGAATAATTGGGATAAAAATATAAAAATATTTTGTCAAATTTCTTTGAAAATTAGATATTAGATAAATTTGTTTCAGCTCATAAAACCTTGTCTTGCTTTGTTTTATAAAAGTTGCGGTTACCCGGATGATATTTCAAGGAAAATATTTGTTTATAAAACTAGTGTCCCTACAAATTAGTATTTCTTATATAGATTGTTGGAATCCTCCTAAGTAGAAGGATGCAAATATATTAAAGGAACATGCCATTGATTTTTCAATAGGCAAAGTTTTTTTTATGGTATTTGTCATGGAATTCTAGATATGTGTGAAGCATGGGTATCTTTTTCTAAATAGTCATAATTACTTTTCCTTGAAATATGATGATGCTAAAGGACTTAATACCATAGTTAAGTTTTATGCTTTGTGGATTTTGATGAGAACAACGGTAAATAAATGAATTAGAAATTTGTACATGTTGATGAACTCTAAAATTTTGATGGACTGGGTGAATGGAAAGTGTCAGACCACAAATATAGATCTAAGACCTATAATGTATGTAGTGTTCGTTCACTAGTGAGTCTTTGTTGACAATAGAGGGTCTCAAAGATGGGGTTTATTCTAGCTCTACTTGCAAACATGGTGAAATTGAATGTGTTGTCATTGCGATTGGGGTCCACAGTTTTTTGGTAAAGTAGCATATTTTGCGGACAATACAAATGGCATGTTGGCCACTTCCAAAAGGTTGTTATTTATTATGGATTTCTGATTATTTTTATGATCTAAGTTTTAACATCAGTTACAAATTTCTGCAATTGCAAAATAGTTGTGATCGTTGTTACTTATCCAATTCAAGATTGAAAACATAGCATTGGAATCTGACTATCTATCCCAAAAAATGAATTGACAATATCACACTTGGGTGATTATATATGGAGTGTTTTGATTTCACAACATTTGTGAGAGGCACCATTGCTTAGATATAAATCACCATAATAGTAATTCTCATTTTGGTATTTACTTCTACATGGTGCTGTCACAAAACAAAAGATATGTATTAAAGAAATGGTTGTGATAGATGTGCTTTGCAGTGACAAAACTGGGAAATTAATATTGAATAAGCTTAATGTGGACACAAATCTTATTGAGGTTAGATGCACAATTGTTGATTTTCTGGTGCTCGCTACAATACTGTTTTTTTTGGTGCTCTACATAGTGCTATCAATTTCATTTAAACAAGTATCAATAAATCAATATGCCACTGATGTAGTAATTGTTGGATGCTAGTTAATCTTAAGGAGTTAAGTAGATATCTTTCACATCATTATATTAGACTTCACTTGATCAGTATTCATGTGCATTTTGTTTTTACCAAGTTTTAATATCTGGGGATGTAAAGACACATGTAGGAATTCAAGAGGTTCAATTTCTTCTTTTAATCTAAATAATGAGAGGATAACTCTCACTTTATATGATGGAAGGAAAAATGCATCAAACTAATAAAGCCTCTCCAGAGTAAAATGCATCAACGTAGTAATGCATATGGTGAATTTAAATGATGTTGTTTTTCTCTGCTATACTTACTTGATTTTGTTGTATATTCTTCAATCTTTCTCATGAAGGCTGGTTAGGTAACATACATGCCATTGCTCTTTCAGTTTTACAATTTCATTTCGGGAGTGATGGTTTATTTTTAATTTTATTTTTTATATTGAGTGTCTTCTCTTTTGCTCACGTGGGATGTATTCAATCTTTTGTTTCAAAGTTTAGGGGCATCTAATTTATGTAAAGTATATCTGTTTATGATCATTAATTTAATTTATCCAATAAAATTGTTTATTTTTTGTTGTTGTTCTTCACTTAATTTAAATAACTTTCCTACTATCTACCAAATTTATTTGATTAAATTTACATTACATAACTTGTTCCAACAACGAGGTATTGATATATTAGTATTTAAGTGAGTTCTTTAAATTTTTAAATTTAAAAACCAAAGCTATGTCACTAAATATACTCTACCTATTCAAGCTTTATCACAATGGGACAATGCTTCATTGGGGTTTTGAACCATGGTGGGGAGAATGAAAGTTACTCTATCCGACTAATAGGCCCCAACTTGTTTTTACTAATTAATAATGTAATAAGAAAGTAAGTTGTCGAGGAAAAAACTTTCGTTTCATAAATGATTCTTTGATCTTTGATATTATTCTATCCTCTTATATAAAGAGTTAAATGACATACTTTAGGGTGTTTTTTAATTTATGATCAACAATTGTAACTATTTTTTATTTTATATTTTAATTTTCTTCCTGCTTCAAAATAAACTTTATGATTGTAGTCGGTAAAAACTTTTGTAATGTTATAATGTTTGCTATATAAAAAAACAATGTATCATATTCCTAACACAACCACACTTCACTCTTTTTAAGTTATAAATAATGCAATGGTCAAAAGCAAAATAGAAAACAATGGGGGTTGTTGACCCATAGTCCATTTATGGGGCTAATCAAGGCTTTTTGATTCCCAAAAGTTGAATATAAAAAACTATAATTTTTTGATGAAAACAAGTTTTTTTTAAATTATCTGAATGAGAGAGATTAAAGTTACTAACACTTGTTGTTAATTATGTTATTTTATTTTTCAAATTATATCAACAATCATAACTATTTTTATTTTATATTTTAATTTTTTCCCTGCTTCAAAATAAACTTTATAATTATAGTTGGTGAAAAACTTTTGCAATGTTATAATGTTTGCTATATTAAAAAACAATGTATCATATTCCTAACACAACCACACTTCACTCTTTTTAAGTTATAAATAATGAAATGTTTAAAAGCAAAATAGAAAACAATGGGGGTTGTTGACCCATAGTCCATTTATGGGTGCTAATCAAGGCTTTTTATTTCCAAAAGGTTGAATATAAAAAATATAATTTATGATGAAAAAACGTTTTTTTTTTAAATTATCTGAATGACAGGGATTAAAGTTACTAACCCCTGTTGTTAATTATGTTATTTTATTTTTCGAATCATATCAATAGCATAATCTACGAGACCATTTTTTATTAAAAAAATGTTCCTCATAAGTTGGCTTGTTCATGGTATATGTGATTTCAAAAGTGGATTTCTTACGGTCTATTCTTTGTAGTCAAGTTCATAGTTCGCTTATACAAGAGTGGTTAGTTCCTAGGAACAAATTTTAACATAGTTCACCAATTTCCTCTTTTTATGTCTGCCAAAGGCATTCGAAGGCGGTGTATATAGCATTCCATCTTTCTTGAATGCTATTAGTTTACCACTATTTGCCATTTTCCAATAATGTTTACATTAGTTTTTTTTTTCTCTCTCTAATATTATCGTTATTTGCCATTTTTCAATAATGTTTACATTATACATATATATTTAATTTTTCTCTACTATTACAAATTTATTTATCTAGCATATCATTGGCTAATGATTTGGAGGTCTTATTGTCCAGCGGATTGCGGGCTTCTTGGCAAGTGAAAAGATATTTAATGCATCCAAGATGGGACAAGTGTTTGTTAGGAGAAACTAGAATTTACACCAGCATTTACATCATTGTTGTGATGGATTTCGTCCATAGGCTTGACAATGCTCAACAAGGTTTGGTTCTTGGATTTTGGTGGCTATGGAAGTCTAATATTTATTTCTAGTAGAGCGCTGTCACATTGAAACCAAAAACAAGTATATTAAAACCAAGCATATATTGTATTCGAAACTATACATTGTGCTGAACCAGCGTAGATCCAAATCCTAGGCTCTATCAAGCGCCGAGATGGATCAAATCTCTGGGGGTGCAAACCTCTTCTTAGGTATCCATTGATTTGATTCAAACCAAAAGACACATATTTTTATTTAAGGTCCACATATAATATTTTTATTATTAATATTTAATATTATTTATGGCCGACATATAATATTTTTTATTATTTTTTATTTTGTTAAGAACGAACATTGCATCGTTTCCCTACACATGGTTTTAAAACCATATGCAAGGCCCTCCTACAACCATGGGTTGTTTAGGAGGCCTTGCACATGGTCTTAAAACCATTTGCAAGGCCCTCCTAAACCATGTACAATAAAACCATCGGTTGTTTAGGAGGCCTTGCACATGGTCTTAAAACCATTTGCAAGGCCCTCCTAAACCATGTACAATAAAACCATCGGTTGTTTAGGAGGCCTTGAACATGGTTTAAAAACCATGTGCAAGGCCTCCTAAACCATGTACAATAAAACCATGGGTTGTTTAGAATGTCTTGCACATGGTTTTAAAACCATGTGCAAGGCCAACATTTTTTTGCGGATAATCAATTTTGTGTTTTTTTCTTGACCCACATTTTTTTTTACGGATAATTAAATTTTTACTTTTTTATTGTTTTGTTAGGTAAGAAGATTATAACATCTTTCCCTTACTAGATTGTTTTATTTTGGCCTATTAGAAAATTTATTTCCAATAATATTCACTATCACTAATAATTTTTTGCCGACATGTTATAAACGTTACATCACGTTACAGGATATCTCCCATAATATTCACTATCAGTATTATTTTTTGCGAACATGTTACAAACGTTAGTAACGTTACATCACGTTACAAGATCTCCCCCAGAATGGGCTGTAGAGCGCCTCTCGGCACAAATATAGAGAACATAAACATTTAGTTAAGGGATTATTGCTCATCGCCTTCAAAATCACTAATCTCATCTAGCTTCTCACCACCTTCATGACAATCGATTTCTTTAAGAGATTCATTTAGCCATCGCCAAATCTGCTATCAAAAAATATGAAAATTTCAATTGGCAACATGTCAAGTGGATATAAATTTGGAAAGTTATAGATTCATACAATGCTGAGAAATAAAATGAAATTGCATGCAATAAGAAAGAGCGTGTTCTTGACGTCGATGAAGAATGGAAATATTGGGTTAAAATAGATTGAGGAGTTGTATGAGAGCAACATATATTCACTCATATTGCACAAGTGTGAAGAAAAATAGTTATGAAAAGCATAACAGAGTTGTACTACTTCCTGTAGGACATATATTTGTTCAAGGGAAAGCATAGACGTGCAACATTAGCAACATAGGGAGGAAAATACAGTAAGGACGTAGGAACTAGACAAGGTTCATTGGGAAGACACTCGAACTGCATAGTCAATAAGTAGTGCGTCAATGGTGAGGGGGAATAAGCATGAGACTCTTCAACCTATTGTAAGAAGATTGCATCACTTTCCAAAGACCATAGCATGAGTCCATTCTGAGTTAGAAACACAGGTTTGAGAGATATCAAGTATACTATCAACCTTTGCAAAGTAGTGACTATTAGCCTTGTAGAACAACTTTATATATTTTATGACTAACTTGAGAAAACTAATCAAATTTGTAAGAAAAAAACATAACCAAATATAACATGATTTAGCAATATCATATTCACCATCCAATGTTATCTCCTCTTCCAGTCAAGTTCTCTTGTTCCTATCATGTTATCTTAATTTTTCATGTTCTTGTCATGTTATCTCATATTCCTTTCATGATTTGTTAAGTGTTCCGGTAATGTTATATCATTCATGTTGGAATTGGTTTTTGTTCATAACTGTTAAAATGTTAAAGAAATAAATGAAGTAGAAATGATGGAACACTAGTGGGAATATTGATTTCCTTCTCATTACTAAGCAACAACACATATAGGACTACATAACAAAAAAACCATGGAACAATACCACAGGTCATAAAATATTATGGGTCACTAATCAAGATAAGGTGACCAAATCAACTACTCAACTAACTAACTAATCGATGCACTATTGACCAGTGACATTACATTTCTTAACATACCCCCTTAATCTCAACTGGGATAATATTTTTAGCATTGACAATCCCTAAATGTTGTCTCTGAAACTCAAATGAAAATGTTCCCAATTGTTTGGTGAACATGTCAGCCAATTGCTCCTTTGAGCCACAAAATAGTAATGTAATATCTCCATTATTGACTAACTCATGAATGAATTGATAGCGAGTGCCAATATGTTTTCTCTTTCTATGAAAGACATTATGCTTGGACAATGTTATTGTAGAACTGTTGTCACAAAAGATAGGATTTGGATCCTTTTCTATGTGTCCCATATCCTTAAAAGTATTCTCAGTCGTTTCTGCATGGAAAGTTGTTGTGGTGGCTGCTACATATTCTTCTTTTGCAAATGACATGCTAACAATGGGCTCTTTATGAGATTCCCAAAAGATCATATTTGTACCCAAATGAAAAGCATAACCAGATGTGATTTTCCCATCATCAATACTTCCTGCAAAATCACTGTCAATGTACCCTGTGAGAGTATTGTCTGGTGAATGAGTGTACCAAAGGCCATATCCAAGTGTGCCTACAACATATCTCATAATTATTTTTCCAACTTTCCAGTGAGAGTCTTTGGGAGACTCCATAAATCTAGAAATAAGACTGACAACATACATCAAATCAGGTCTAGTTGCAGTCAAATACATTAAACTTCCTACCATTCTTTGATATAGTGTAGAATTTATTGTTGGTCCATCATAATTCTTTGTTAACTTGGTGCCTAGAGAAATGGGGGTTTCTATTGGTTTACATTTATCCATTTTGAATCTCTGCAAAATATCAATAGCATACTTACGCTAACAAATGAAAATACCTTGATCAATTTGAGTAACTTCCATACCAAGGAAGTACTTCATCAGACCTAAATCAATCATATCAAATTCCTTTTTCATGAATGTCCTAAATTCTTTAAGCATCAAATTACCAGTGTAAATCATGTCAACAACATAAAGAAATACAATCAACATTTTACCTTGATGATATGTTTTTACATACAGAGTGGGCTCATTGTTGTTTCTGTTGAACCCATTGATGATGAGATAAGAGTCAATCCTACTGTAGCAAGCTTGTGGAGCTTGTTTTAGACCATACAAGGAATTTTTTACAATATATCTGGGTGGTTGGTCTACATAGAATTCTTCTTCAAGAATACCATTGAGAAAGGCATATTTCACATCCATTTGATAAACATGCCACTGATTTTGTCCTGCAATGACAAGTACAACTATGATGGTATCAATCCTTGCTATAGTATCAAAGGTTTCATCATAATCTACACCATACCATTGAGCATATCCTTTGGCAACCAACCTTGCCTTGCGTTTTTCAATCTCTCATTTTTAATTCAGTTTGGTCTTATAGACCCATTTGAGTCCAATACTGGTTTTTTCTGTAGGGATATCAACAAGATCGCAAGTCTGATTCTTCTCTATAGAATCAATATCTTGATTCATTGCTTGTACCCACTATGCATCCTTTACTGCTTCATCAAAAGTTGTGGGATGATAGGAAAAGATAGCACACTGAAGTTGCTCATCAATAACAGAATTCTGCTCATATAACTCCCTCAAACTTCTAGTTTTATGGTTCTGAGGTGGAATGTTTGCTGGTGTTTCTTCTAGTTGTTGTACTTCCAATCTTGGAAATATGATAGGTAGATCTGAAATTTCTTGTTGTTGTATGTCTGAAGGATCACTCTAGCATTTGTCTTCAAGGAACTTCACATCTCTCTCACCACAATATTTTTGGTGACAAGGTTATACAACTTGTAATACTTGTGTTGTTCACTGTAACCAGTGAAAATGCATCGCTCACTCTTCTTATCCAACTTTCTTATAAGTTCATCATGTACATGAGAAAATACAACATAACCAAAAAGTCTTATATGTGCAACACTAGTCTTAGTGCCACTCCATGCTTCTTTAGGAATCTTGTCCTGGACACTCACTGTGGGTGATCTGTTGAGAAAGCAGACTAATCATGGAACAACTTTAGCCCAATACTCATCTGATAGCTTCGTGTGTAACACCATGCTACGATCCATGTTCATTATGGTACGATTCTTTCATTTAGAAACTCCATTATGTTGTGGAGTGTATCTTGTGGTGGACTGTCTCTAGATGCCATGCTGCTTGGAAAAATCCATAAACTCATGTGAATCATATTCACCTCCACCGTATGACCTGAGCACTTTAATGAACTTATCAGATTGCTTCTCATTCAAGGCCTTGAACTCTTTGAACCTGGAGAAGGTATCTGATTTTTTCTTGAGGAAATAAACCCATATTTTCCTGCTAAAAACATCAATAAATGTTAGAAAATAAAACCTACCTCCTATGGATTGGGTTTGCATGTGTCCACAGATGTCTGTATGAACTATATAAATATGTTACTTGACTTGAGATGTGGAAGTGGGGAAGCTGTCCCTTTGATGTTTCCCATTGATAAAATCCTCCCAGGAGCTGGACTGTTCATGTATAACTAGTAACCCCTTGACCATGGACCACTTGTCTAGGAGATTGAGACTCTTGAAGGGAAGATGATCGAATCTAAAGTGCCATAACCAGGTTTCATCTAGACTAGGGATAATATGGGATATAGATTGTGGAAGGTTGGCACTTCTGAGACTAAGAGGAAATATTATATTCTTGGTCATTTCAACTTTAGCTATGAGTCTCCTACTGGGGGGTTTATCATAAATGACACAATATGTATCATAAAATTGAAGATCATACTTGTTCTAAAATAATTGACCTATACTAATCAAATTGACATTCAAATTTGGTACATAGAAAACTTCATGAATAAATTTCTTCTCATTCTGCTTTGTAACTACATGAACAATACCTTTTCCTTTTGTTGGAACTAGAAATTCATCTCCTAGCTTGATATTTGTGACAATAGAGGAATGAAAACTAGAGAAAAGTGACTTGTTACCTATCATGTGATTGCTGCAACTACTATCTAGTGTCCTTAAATATTAGCTCCAATGTTCTTCAATTTCTTGATAGGAGAGGAACATAACCTATGACGAGCCTTATTATTCTTTAGAGACATTGGATCTGCCATTGTTTTGGTCTACTTACTTCTTTATGCAATCTTGTTCATAATGGCCATACTTCTTGCAGTAGTTGCACCAAATATTGGACTTATTGGTCCATTTCTTGCATCTCCCCCTTTGACCTTGAGAGTTGTGAGAGTGCTCTGAGTGATTTGAATGTTCATGACTACTTCTGTCCTATGTATGGGGAGAACATTGGAATCTTCTTCCTCTACCTCATCCTCCTATGCCTCGACCTCTGCTGAGGGAAGCTTGGTTGCTGAAAGAATTCGTCAACGACTCTTCTTCTTGATTGAGTCGAGCTTCATGAGATAGATGGGATCCCGTCAATTTTTCTAGGGTAAATTGAGACAGGTCTTTGGCTTCTTCTATGGCAGTCACTACCAGAGAAAATTTCTTGGTGAGACACCGAAGAATATTTTGAACAACTACTTTCCGTTCCATAACCTCGTCGTAGGTTTCAAATTGGGTCACAATTCCCAAAACCTGAGTCATAAACCGATTTACATTTTCAGTTTCCTTAATTTTTAGACTTTCAAATTGTAGTCGAAGAGTTTGAAATCTTACTGTTTTTACTTGGTCTGTTCCCTTATAGGCAGATGTGAGCAGATTCCAAGCTTGATGTACGCTGGTAGCTCTTGATATCAGTGGGAAAATGGACTCCTCAATGTAGCTTTGGATCATCCATTTGGCTTTGAGATCTCGGTCTAAGCGATCTTCTATGGCAGTCTTTTGGGAATTACTCATTGCGGCAAGAACATTTGTATCAGGTTCTTTGAGATCAGTTTCCACCATATCCTAACATTTATTGAGGCAGATAAACATCTTCATCTTGATAGGACAAAACTCATAGTTGGTACCGGTCAGTATGGGTCCAAAGATCTGCTTCAAATTTGAGGTGCTTGTGCTGGTAGTATCCATCTTCTTATGACTATTTGCTTGATCAAACTGGGTGTGGAGATCTGATTGAATAACCCGGGTCCTTTAGCTCAGTGACGCAACTTGTATATCAAGCATAGGGTGGCAGAAGGGTGCATCAATAAAAAAAATTTAAGTGAATAGTGACTGACACACTTTTCCTTTAGACAAGGTGCATCACCGATGCTCTTTTTCTTCAGACAAGGTGCATCACTGACACTCTTTTTCTTCAGACAAGGTGTGTCACTGACACACTTTTCCTTCATGCAAGGTGTGTTAGTGCTCCAAAAGGGTAAAATAAGGAAAAAATAGCCCTTTTATTCAAGATGTGAAGAAAACTTCATTGTTACTCCACGTTGATGTGTTTCCAATCGCCTCGTCCAACAACCAACAACCTCCAACTGTGAGATTGTATGTATGTGTGCTTTCCACCTTGTGAAAAGGATTACCCAATGTAAGGGATGGAAAATGGATTAGACCATGCACTCTGATACCATTTTAAAATGTTAAAGAAAGAAATGAATCATAAATGATGGAACACCATTGGTGTAACGTCCCCGACCCTCCGACCGACGAAGAGGACGCTACCAATATACTATCTATTCGGGAAACTAGCCCCATAAAAAATGTAAAATAAAATGCATCGAACTCAAGATACACATATGCAAAAAGAAATAACATTCAGTGGAAGCAATTACGTTTAGTTCAAGCATTCAACACATTTTACATGTTCATCATAATTTACATAAACAAAACAATTGCATGGGTGATTACACAAGAATACTTATCTTCGAATGAAGCTCCCCACAACCAGCTATGTCGCTGCAACGTTCCACCCAACCATAGGCCAGTGTGCTCCTTAATCTCTCAGCAACATTGCCACCCCCGAGCTGGGCATGATTCCCACAAGGAATAAGGAAACTAAGCAAGCTCACGCATAGCTAAAGATATGACAAAACACAGTCAAGCCAAAACGATTGGGTTTATCAGACCAAGAGTACACAACAACACATAACCAAGCCAACAAGTTGGGTTTATCAGGTTATCAGGAGATGGAAGCACTGTCTACTAAGCTAGTGGGCTCACTAAAGAGCTAAGGATGCCTTAACCAGAACTAGCTTGACTCATAAGACATCCACACACACCCAACACAAGGAATCAAGTCCCTTCTCTGCTACACAGTCCCTGAGGACATGACTTCCCTTCCAGTGCTATTCAGGGGGTGTAGAGAAGAGAATCAACCCTCTAGCTCTGTCTATGAGGCTTCTGCAAAACACTATGTTTTTCAAGCAAACTCCTTTCCACTCCTACACAGTCCAAAGACCAAGTGCATACACAACAATATACACCATTCCTAGGTAGAGGAGAACACTTCAACCACATAATTAATTTCCACGGAGGGTAATAACAACCCACTAACATCAGGCCATATCCCAGGGATGATTTGGGCCTAATGTGGCAAAAAACGAGTTCATCAACAACAACCAAGAAGATGTGATATTTCTTCAAAATTGCTGGGCAACACAAAAACGATTTTTAGCTTGGTAACATTGGGGAAATGCAACAGAAATCATTGGGGAATAACCCAACCACAAGAACATCACAAAAACGAGGTTCTCAAACTCTAGGAAATGAAGAAAGACTATCCACATGAGGAAGAAATACACAGTAAATCCAAATTCATGAATTTCACACTCAGCAAAATTCCTAGCCGCTTGAGGGAGCCCCAACGTGGGTGAATGCTAATGATAAAAACACCCAGGAGCCCAAATCGTGAAGGAAGAACACACAACCAGCAAAATTGTGGAGGTAAACAGCTCCTAAGCTTCCCTGCATGAACAAAATGAAGAACGTGGGTGTATGGCAGAATGGCATACGTTTTTGGGCATTTTTCCTTGCCAAGGAAGTCAAAACATGTTTTTCAAAAATGGGTCCTCTGCCCAGACTCTTCCCATCCCCATGCAATAACTAACTCAACCACATTCTGGCAGAATTTAATGATTGGGGGGAAAAGACAAAATGGGTAGTTGACTGATTGATGGGTTGTCCTATTGACATTTGGCTTTTCCCTATTGGCCCCAAAGGTTAAATAATTCCCCTCCTTATCCTTAGGAAAATCATGCCCCATCTCTTTTAATGTTGCATAGGCATAGATGGTTATGGGTATTTAATTAAAATGCATATTTACATGATGCCAAATTATAATGTGCCGGGTAGCACGATATACCATCGGCAACGATTTCAATTGTTGGAACATAAAACTATTAAATCGATGGTGGGGCTTCTGCCTTTACCTCCACACCACGATTAATTACAATATATACATCATATACATTTAATGCAAACTGGGTCAAAACCGGGGTGTTACAATTGGGCATATTGATTTCCTTCTCATTATTAAGCAACAACATATATAGGACTACATAACAAAAAAACCATGGGACAATACCATGGGTCATTAATCAAGGTAAGGTGACCAAATCAACTACTCAACTAACCAACTAATTAATTCCCTATTGACAAATGAGATTACATTTCTTAACAATAACTTCACGTCCTTCGAAAATAATCTTAGCCAAGATTAAAACAAATTTACAAAATACTGATTAGTCATACCAATGAGTTAGTAATTAATCATACCAGTGATATTCCTTGTAACTTGTAATGTAAAATATTACTTCTTTCAAACATTCATTTTAATCTTTATTTCCCTAGTAGAGTAATTGTACTCAACAAAGTAAAATGTTTAATTTTGTAGACTTACCATAAGTATTTGTGATATTTTGCTTGAACCAAGAACCTTGTGTACATATGCAATTTTTTGCGGTTCAAGTTGTGAAAATAGGGAGAGAGTGACCATAATGGAACACAACTTCTTCTTCAAATCTTGATTGAAGCATATGGCATAGTGAGTTCATCGCTATTATTAACTCGTCAACGTTGGATGCGTGCATGGCTAGAGATCCCGAGGGCCATTGCCTTTTACATGAAATGGAAGCCAAGACTGTATCAATGATGCTTTTATGATGATTGGTCTTTAACTACACTGTGGAAAGGTGGCAACACCGGGCTATTGTTTTCTCTCTCAGGGATACTTAACTATAAAGAACTATCCATTGATCAAGTCATCTTTGCATTCATAAATTTCATTCATCCATGAAAGTGACAATATTGATCTTATTTCTAAGCATGCTTTTTAAAGTTATCCACTGATCTATTCATTTATAGTATAAACTTCACTATCTATAGAAGGATGGATAATTACATATATGCATTTGTTATGTCTTCGATGAGGGACAATATAGTTTTCATGAAGGTGGTATTATTCATGTTGGTGGAAGTAATTTTTTTGTATTTCTAATGTCAAGACTATAGTCTGTAATTTCATTATTATTTTATTATCTATTTTTTTAAATGGGATTGGCTTGTATAGATGATTTGATCCTCGTAAAATGGTGCCCAATATGTGGTGGCATACTGATATCATCATGCATTTATTAAAATCATGGCTCTGCAAGAGCTAATTAATTAAGACCACTTTACTAAGCAGGTCATGTTAGGGTAAGACCATGGCTACTTTATAATGGCTATAAACACCATAATGTTCACACTGATCTAGGTTTAATGGTGGATGAGTAGGGCACCACCACCGTTGCAATATGTAACACACTCCACGCCTTAAACTAAAAATGAACCCTAATTATATGCCACTCAAAAGATAGTCATGGTAGCTTGGTGCCTTTAACAACTTTCTCCAAGTTACTTGCTTGGTTATGGTTAAACATGACATATGCATTGGCTTATGAAGATGCTTAAACGCCAATATCCAAGTTCATGTATTCTTAAGTTATGAGACCAACAATAGTGAGAAAGTACAATAAATATCTCCTTGGCCTTGTTATTCTCAAGCACCCAAACTGTTAAAACCTAAATAGTACAATTTCAATCTTTTACTCTCCAACAAGACATTGCTCTGAAGGAGATTGGTGCATTCTACAGCGTGCTCTATGAGATTCCAATTCAAAAATATATGCAGGTTCCATACATATAACATAAATTACTAATTGGCCTTAATCCTCGACGCAATCTTATAAACTCAAATGATTTATGGGACATTTAATCCTTTGAATTCTTAATTGTAGTCGTTAATTTCTGCTCCACAGATGTAATTTATACAATCCCTTTAATGATCTTAAAACAAAAATAAATTATCTTGCAGATATTTGATAGTGGATTTATTTATGGTTTGAATTTCTATATGTTTAATTTCAATTTGAGAGTTTAATTGTGCAAGTTGTTCATAATTGTTGTTTCCAATAGAGTTTTCTCCAACAATTAAAATTAGAACACAGGAGCATACTCAGGTACCACAAAACATGGACCCATCCATAAAGCCTCACATAAGGCATTGTTGTTCAACCTTGCTAAACATAAATAATATCTGTGAGACCAAGTTGAGGCATGAGGGAACTCGACCATATGCAAGACGTTTAATCCATAGCACACTGGCTGTTTCCTTTACTCCAACCACCGAGATCACATTTAAAGTGCAAGCTCTAAAGATTAGCATCATATTGGATCTCCGCTCGAATCATCAGCCATACCATAATATTGTATCATATCATATACACAGATGGAGGTGGTGTGGTGTCCATTTGCAATACATATATATATCAGTCCACAAAAGGTGAATAGACAAATCTATAAGTGCAATTAGAATGGGCCGGATAGACCACCTGCACCAATCCCCTCCTCCCAACTAATTTGATACTCTCTTAGCTTGTTGCTAAGCTTGAACCTAACTCTAGTAGTGCAATCTAATTAATTAGTAGTTCAACTTGTTGTTTTATTAGCCGTACAAGTTGTAGTTCAACTACATAATAAATAAATAAAATCTTGAGTTTAGAATAAATGATATTTCTCACTCACTATTTCCTTATTCCATAGAGTTAGTGAAAGAGCTATAATGAGAATGTCCTCTCCTTTTGAATAGGATAAGATTATCTATTAAACACCTAACCTTACCTGTAGACCTCTACGCAGCCATATCTATTACAGTGTGCTCATATATGGTGTGCCATATCCACTCTATGTGTTACTATATGATGTCGTCATATAAAAGTTTACCTTGTCTATTGCCAATGGTCCATTGATTGGCACATTAAACTATGATAATATAAGGTGCCCTACATTTCTGCTAAAGCCATAGAGTCTCAAGCCCATGCATACACTTACTCTGCCTTTTTCGTCTGTCGCCTTATCACATAGTTGGTTCTAACTAATTAGCGGAGCAAAGAAGTTAACATTGAAGATTCATTTTTATTAACCTCTCGGTGGAATAACTTATGGGTTGCGAAGTCAGTAAGCCTATTTAGTAAGAGTGCGGAATTAATGGGGATGTCAGAAAGTCTAATGGGGCCAGGAAGTAATTTAAGCGGTCTTTTTGGGGACAATAAAGATATCCTCAGCCTTGTTATTCTCAGGAACCAAATTGTTAAAACCTAAACAATACAATTTCAATCTTTTACTCTCCAACAAGACATTGGTATGAAGGATGTTGGTGCATTCTACATCATGCTCCATGAAATTCTAATTCAAAAAGATATGCAGGTTCCATACATATAACATAAATTACTAACTGGCCCTAATCCTCAATGCAATCTTATAAACTCAAATGATTTTTGGGAAATTAATCCTTGGAATGCTTTATTGTAGTCATTAATTTCCAGCCCACGGATGTAACTTATACAATCCCTTTAATGATCTAAAACAAAAATAAATTATCTTTCATATATTTGAGAGTGGATTTATTGTAGGTTTGAATTGCTAGATGTTTAATTTCAATTGGAGAGTTTAATTGTGCAAGCTATTCATAATTGTTGTTGCCAATAGAGTTTTCTCCAACAATTAAAACTAGAACAACTCATTAACATGGAAAACAAATACACACATACCTATGCATGCATTCACATGGAATAATTCTCAATTTTTATTTTTCCTCTGTATCAATGGTCGTAATAAATTGTTGGAGTTAAAGAGAAAATTGGAATTCAAAAAATTGATGTACAACATAGTAGGTATTGGTGGTGATATGACCTAATTTACTATCCCTTAATTGATAATATAGGTAAAACTCGACAAGGTGTAATAAAAGCTGGCAAAGCCAAGCTATTAATAAAATCCTGATTGTAATTTATGGAGGGAAGATAAGAATAAAACCCTGACTGTAATTTATGGAGGGAAGATAAGACATAAACTGGTGTTTCTATACTGGAAAATCTTAAAATGTATGTAGTAATGTCATATATACCGGTGTTTCGATGTTGAATTCTCATCCACAATTTTTTTTAAGTATGTAATAATTTGGAGGCTAATGTTTTGAAATGCTTTCATGGAATATTATGACGAGATCAAATGACTTACAACTTGACCAAAATTATCGGTTTCAGTGTCAATTAAACCTAAACATTTTTTGCTCAGAAACGTTTTATTTTGTAAGTTATGTTTCAGTGATTACATAATAACAATGCAAATTCTTAAGTCAAACCCAACTATCCAACCCTAAAATTCGATCAGAAACATAAAGAGAATAACTTATTTTAATCCACAACATAGATTTACCCTGACTTATCCAGATCCATCCATTTATTCGCTGGATGTATAAAATGTTGAATCCATTAATCTCTATGCCGAATTTATGTAATAAATATTGAGAAAGTTCAAAACCAAAATTCCAAATTCATTTTTCTAATTACAACATTTATTTTGTCACTGGCTTAGATTAGAATTGTTGTAAGTATATTTAATGTCATGTTTTTAAAACATTTTTAAAAACAACATGTTGTTTATTCATCGGTTTTAATTATTAGATACTAATATTGTATGCACACTTACACACACACACACACACATCCATTGATCTCTATGTTTCCGCAACATATTTTTTTTCCTATGAATTATATGAAGTTTTGAGAAACATTGGAAGAATCATAATGCATATTTATTCATCACTAAGAAGCATGGAGAGGCGAATGAAAAATGAAGCCTCATATAAAAATGAATGTTGATCAATAGAATAATTTGAAATGAATGTTGATTAATAAAATAATTTATTTTGTCAAGCATTTGAGAGATAAATAAACGTTGACTGATAAAATAAAATAGAATCCATATAAATGAATGTTGAAATCTTCTTGCCAATAAAGTGATTGGTTGAAAATCCTCACTGCTACAAAATTGCTAGTTTACTGTCAATTTAATAGCTTACTGTCAAGTTAACCTGCAAAGGCATGTGACAATGTTGAGGACATTACCACCACATGACTATTGTTCTTTTAAAATTCTATTCAGTTATAATCATAACATATAAATGAATACTCATATTGAAATGGTGGTTATAACAAGTTTTAAATAATTTCCACTTTCAAGCATAACCTCAATGGCTACATAGTCACCTATATTTATATGGAAAACATTTGTTTTTCTCCATTTTATTATTGTCATGTCAGAACATGTGAGTTATATAGAGATGGGATGGTCATTGCAGTAAGTCTTTATGTCGGAAAGACTTGACTTTCAATGTCTCTAGTTAACTAGGTTATTGTGATAAATATGATTTGTTTTTTAAATTTAAAATTAAACATATTTTTTCAAACACATTTAAATGAATACACCAAGAAATATCGATTTCCTATTTTTTCTCTTTTAAATTTAAATTGATTTAAAAACATGAATATTTTATACATACGATCATAAATTGGTCTAAAACTCACGTAAAAATGTATATATTTTTTAGTAAGTTGTATAATTGAATATGAAAGTAATATTTTGTCAAAGCAAAATAAACATTTACACTATAGTCATTATTGGTAAACAATATAAACACATTATTGATATAATATTAATAAATACTTGATATAAACATTAATGATATGACTTTTTGGTTTTTCAATTTGCATTAATAACTTGCACCAATATATCTCACCCTAGTATCTTAAAACACACATTTGTTTTTAGTTTATGCATTTCCACACATAGTTTATGCTTGAAAGTGTCCAAAGTTCTTAAAAATGAAGGGTGAGAAAACCCAAATAAACTCGAGAGTGTCCACAAATTCTTTAAAAAAAAGGTGAGAAAACCAACCAAAATCAAGATTGGGAATCAAATCATATTTCCTAAAAGTTCGAATTTATGTTTGGTACATGTTGTAATAAAATATTTCATTTGATAAAAACCAAAATGTTTATTTAAAAGATTAAATAAATATTGTGCATCAACATGTTTATTTAAAAGATTAAATAAATGTTGCGTATTAAAATGTTTATTTAAAAGATTAAAAATTAAAATTTGTGCATCATTAGGTGTACCTACAATGTCCTTTGTGATTGAATTGATTAAGGACCGGAAGTAAAGGGTATGATAAACATCCTTAGTACAATTATTTTAGGAGAAAGTAAATGGACATTACAATTTCTTTTGAAGGAGAAAGTGTACGGATGTGTATGAGTAAATATTGTGCATTGTTAAGTATACAAGGATGTCCTTTGTGTATGAATTGATTAAGCACAAGAAGCCAAGGATATGATGAGAATAAAACTATGTAGTTTCCTTCTTTATTAAGATATTTAATTTATATATATTTAACATTTGGATGTTAAAATATGATATATGTGTAAGGATATGGTGTATACTTATATTAATACAATAACTTTTGGAAAAAGTATATGGACATGTGTAATGCTGCTGGTACAATTACTCTAGGAGAAAGTGTATGGACATGTGTAATGCTGCTGGTACACTTACTTTGGGAGAAAGTGTATGGACATGTGAGTAAATAGTGTGCTTTATTAGGTGTAAAAAGAATGTCCTTTATGAATGAATTGATTAAGTATGAGAAGCCGAGGGTACAACGAGGAGTATAATTATGTAGGCTTTCTTTACGTGCTATATTTATGTTTTATTTTTGGGAAAAAAATTATACTTTATTGTTTTGATTTGGATATTAAAATATATTTTATTTTTTGGTAAAAAAATTATATTTTATTTTTGGATTTGAATGTTATAATATAATATATGTGCAACCATGTGGTATGCACTTGTATTAATACAATTACTTTGGGAAAATGTATATGGATATTAATAATAGTATTATTATTTTTTGGAGAAAGTATATGTATATATGCAAAATATATTTTTATGTGAATTTTTTTATTTATTATGTTATTATTATTATTTTGGGGAAAGAATGTAAAGGTATATATAATTATGTTGAAGGTGTTAAATAATGGAGACAAAGTCTCAGATTTTTCATTGCTTCATTGAATGGCATTTGGATATGTGTGTTGTTAGCCTGGTGAATGGCAGTTGGATAGGTGTCTCATGTGTTTGGACAGGTGTTTTGTTAATTGGGTTTTGATGCAGCCTTATTTCGTAAATTGAGTATGGTTTTCCCGTTTGCTGCTTCATCATCTGTCCTACGCACAACTCGATTGACAACCCGGGTGGTTTTCGATCTTACACGCTTCAGGATTGACAGGTCGGGCAATGGATTTTGGACATATATTTTGCGTGTTTTGACTGGTGTTTTGTTATAATTAATGTGTTTTATTTTTATTTTTACATCTCTAGTTGTAGGAGTATAATGTATAGGATGGAGGAGATTGCCCGATTGTTTTGGTTTAGTTTTAAGAAATCGAAGGAATATAAGGTGAAGTTACAAGGCTCAAACCAAGGGCAAAAGGGACGTTTGTCAATTGACGTCGAGATGTTTGAAGTCACACCCTCGCTCTTCGTGGTTGAGCTTCATACTCACTAGTGGGGATACACTAGACTACAGTAAATTCTGTAGCCAAGATCTGAGGATCGCCCTCAAAGAGATCGCGTGGACATGGGACAGTAACACCAACTCTTAATAGAAAGAGGCGACAGTCAATAGAAAGAGAAGAAGTAAACGTTTTCTATTTGCACCATTTTCAACTCGCCACCACGACAACCAAAAATATAAAACCCAAGTCACGGATTTCTCTTTCCCTTTTGTTGTGATTTAGGGTTTGGAAGGTGTCAAGTTGCAAAGATATCTCTCTGATTTCCAAAGCTTGCAGGGTATACTCAGTCTGCATTTTAGAGGTTTGAAATTATTTGCACCATTTTCAGCTCGCCACCACGGCAAAAAAAAAAATTAAAACCTAAGTGACGGATTTCTCTTTCCCTGTCACGATTGAGGGTTTGGAAGGTGCCAAATTGCAAAGAAATCCCTCTGATTTTTGGAGCTTGCAGGGTATACTCAGTCTGTATTTTACAAGTTTGAAATCTTGTATGTTTTTGAGGATTGTTAAACTTTTCATTGGTTTCATGCGTGCTATTAATTCACTATTTTGATGGTGGATGATGACTTTTTTACAAGGCTTATGTTCCTATTCGCGAAGCCATGATGAATACTGTGATCGAACTTCCTCCTGAAGGTGCCTTCAACTTTGATTTGTGTAGGAGAACTTCCTCCATTCCTCTTGTATTAGATTTAGTTTACATTTAAGAATGGTCCAAAAGGGTCTTGGAGCGTAAGAAGATGAAGGTGGTAAATGAGCATTCATGAAACATTACAGGGATTGGGAAACTGGTAGATATGATTATTTTATTGGAAAATCCTTGCAATAAAAATGAGGAACAATAGGCTGTGGTGTAGCCTTCCCCTTTACCCTCTCTCTCTGTGATGTGTCGAACAAGGGTGTGTTGAACGAGCGAGTGCGGCCCTCACCCAATTCTAGGATGAGTCTATAAATCCCCTTAATTCGCTCGACCATTGCTCACCCTCTAGGATGACTCATATAAGAAGTTTGTCCTCTTGTTCTTGCACAATGTTTTCTAAATGGTTGATTCGTCGGATTAAACACTACATCTAGAGTCAGAGGCAGGCTGAGGTGTCTTTACTTAGAGAAGAAGGATGAAGGATGGAAACCATTGTATTTGTTGGTATAATAGGTTTTAAACTGAATATAAATCTTTCCTTACCATTTTCTTTGTATAATTCTATGATTTTACTGCAACATCTATAGTTGGTTATGGATGTACAAATATGAAATGATATGTCGCAAAAGTGTCCTGCCATCCCACCCCATAAAATGTTGGCAATAAGCATTCTAGGATCCTGATGGATTGCACTCAATGGCCTCAGGTACTTGGTAAGTGTAATATTGATTCATAGCTCTTAATATTGATAACCAAATTTGACCCTAAAACCGTTGAAATTTGAAACAACCAGGGATATAGAAGGATCACAATGGGTGCTAAATGTCTGATGATCACTTTTTCAATGCAATGAATCTCTTCCACTTAATAAGAACAATGCAACCCTTAAGATGTGATATTATTTCCTCTTTAGGATTTTTATAAGAGCTATAGACATATTATCAATTTATAGCATCAAAAAATCTTTTATAAAGGAAAAAACAAATATCAGGGACATAAATTCAAGAACAAGTGAACTAGACTCTACTGGAGGTAAACTCAAAAAACACATGGTGGACTAGACTCACTCTATTTTGATTCCCAACATGTATAGTGGATTCAACTCCACTCTATTTTGTTTCCAGCGTAGAGCACAAATTCAACCCTACTTTGTTTTCAATCAGGTTGAAGAAGCAAATACAATCCACTCAGCTTCATCTTCATCTCCTTCCTTGCGCTCTAGGTCTAATTCTTATTATCGTAGGTAAGCAGGGAAATGTTTCTAAATTGTATATGTTTCATGACCATTTGAAACACATAGTATTGGTGTTGCTGCCAACATAATGCATTTGTATATTTGCAATGTCATCTATCATGGCATGGTAGCAGTGAGGCTACTCAGGGAATACTTGCTTCAGAAGGCCCGACGAGTACTAAGATACAACTCGGGAATTGGAGTTCGTGGAGTCCTTGGATACTAGCCTAATGAATTGAACATGAACCCACACTGCTTGGAAAACAACACTACTTCCTAAGCCTATTGTTCATATCTTCAGGAATTGGAGTTCGTGGAGTCCTTGGATACTAGCCTAATGAATTGAACATGAACCCACACTGCTTGGAAAACAACACTACTTCCTAAGCCTATTGGTCATATCTTCAAACCATCCTTAATAGACAAAGTGACTGTAGTAACGATAATAATAAAAAATTGCGGGTATATAAAAACCATGGGTAATTTCTGAACTGGCCAAGACCACCCGTCATAGCTTAGTCTTACTATAGGATTTTTTTCTTGGACTCGTGAATCAAAGCAACACTATTACAGTCTTTCTATTAGGATTAATTAATCCTCCTTTGTCCAATATAGTCTATTTGGTCATTTTTCCTAACTTAGGAAGTTATTATCACTGTACTAGAGTACAGCCTAGGGGTAATCTTCCACTTATTGTATCTTCATGCATGCGTTTATGTGCCTCTGGGACCAATCCCTATAGTATAGGATCCCACTCTGAGTGCCACCAACAGTCACCTTCAGTTGGTTGTAGTAGGTAAGTATTTATGCTGAGTTATCCTCCAGTTACTTTCAGTTAGATCACTATCAGTTAGACTAGCACCATTTTTGCATGCATGCAGGGAGAGTGGCACCTTTTGTCCACCTATCTCATCAGTTATCTAATTGTAGACTGATTTATACATCCAGAGTTATACTAGTGAGCTCCAACTGTGATTTTTCCACCCTGATTTAGCTAAACAGTCAATTAGAGTTGGTAGATTCGAATCCTATCCACAATATTCAAATTCTATTTATTGTACTATCATTGTATGACTGATTAATGAATGAAGATTAATGTTGTGATTATCCAAGCAATTATTTCCCAATTAATCTAAAATTTGTGTCATGAATTCTTTGCTTAGTGTACATTGATATTAATTATTCCACTGCATAATTTGTTTCCAATAGCTCTCATATTAGCCTCAAGATCTATGGTTCTCAAATTTGACATGGTATCAGAGCCTATGTTCAGGACAACAACAAACCTCTGAGACCTTCATGCTTGCACCAGAAGCAACTATGTTTCCACATAATTCCTAGAATCATAGCATTGCTCCCTCTGGATTATGTACACAGAAGTCTGTCCAGGTGTGACGAACTTTGAAAAAGTGCACATGTCAAGGTGGAAAGGTTTGAACTGAAATATGATTGCGAATTGGATTCTTTTGCAATGATTTTGCATGCACAACTTTGAAATGGATTTAAGATCGTTTCCTCCTCTATCACTATTCAATTATGCCAAGTGGAAATTGAAAATGGTTGCATATGTTGAGAGCCATGATATCCTTGATGTGTCTTTTGAAGCTGTTAAAGAATATTATGAAGATGAAAAATATTGGATAAATGAATATGATACAACATATGGAAGTATGGGTACGGTAATGTTTCCTGATATGCGTTATCTCATGGAATCTATTAAGTATCCATTTGAGCTCTAAAGAAATATAGATAGATCCTTTAGTGTACAGAAAGAAGAAGATGACAGTTGGAGTGAATCCACCACCTCCTCATGTGTTCTCCCTTCAAAAGTCTCAGCTTCTATTCTCTCAAATGAAGTTGTTCAAGATGAAGAAGAAGCAGAATCTCCAACTCAATCAGTTCAAATTGTTGAAAGTCTCCTTGTAGTGACTCCTTCTCCTGTTTCTCTAGAAGTTTATGAGATATATGATATCTCATCTTCTCATATAGCTGATCAAGAAGAAGACATTCGAATCTCCATTTTTGAAGAAAAAACTTCGTTCAATTTTTCTCAGTCATTCTCCAGTGATTCTTCTATTCTAAATTATGTGCAAAGTTTTCTAGTGAAAGCTGAAAGAGTCGAAGAGAAATTCAATTCCTCTCTCTCCAATCATGCTGCTGGTGTGCAGAAAAGTGATACTTTGAATGTTTTGGAAGAAATATCATATTTTAGGAGTGATCCATTCGCCCTCATTGATCTAGAGCTTCCAACAAATTCCTACATGATTGCTTGCACCAATACTTAGAGTTTTGTTGAAGAAGGAGAAAATTGTGCATATACCATCTCAGTGGAGCACTTAGAACCTTTGTTCCACACTATTGGATTTGATATGACCTTATTTGGTTCAAATTTTAGGTTTCAAGAGCCTTCAGTCATGCTTGTACCTGTTCTCATCCATTTTGGTGTGAAAAATCAAGCACCTCAAGTCTCTTTCAAATTTGCTGTCAGGGATTCGATGTCTGTTTTCTCTCATGAGTTTGCTGATACTAAATTTTGTGAATCCTTGGATGTTTTAGAAGCTATATAAGATATTTTAGAAGCTAGTTTATAAGATTATGGCTTCATCTAATAGTTTTTGCAATGATTGAGGAACCGATTCTACAAATTTCTCATGGGTTTCGGTGAAGAATTTCTCCTTCGTCTGAGCAATGGTCAATCTGTTTCTTCTCATGTAATTCTACAAATAGTTTGCGATCTTATGCTCCCACCAATTCTTAATCTCTTGCTCTAATATCATTTACGTATGGTCATGTCATCTGTATATGTACTACCGATAACAGAACCAATGTTGTAATCTCATAGATTACATAAGGTTACCAATAATACACATAAAGAATCATATATACTAAGACAAGAGACAAGAGCAGATAGTAGAATAACAGATTATATTATAGAATCACATGAGGTTCCATACATATACAAAACTGAACCAAGTTCTTAACTGGCTCAACAACCTATTATATATGATTACAAAACGGTTATGAGTAACTACTTGTTGGTTCGGTCAACCGACATGACCTTTGGAGGCCGACCTAATCTCCTATTAGTCGGTTGACTAGTCTAGTCAGCTCACCGACTAGCTCCTCCAACATCTCCCCTAGGAACAAAATCTTTCTTCATCCCGAAGAAACAGGGGAGGTACAAAACTCTGTCTCAAGTAGATTTCTTTCTATTGTTCTGTCTTTGTGGGATGTGCAGTCTAATAGATGGTTTTGTTTGTACACATACTTCGATTATGGCTTCTGCTGAAATGACCAGTTGGTGTTGAAAATCTGCTTAACTGCGGAGAGCTCTTTGGATGTCCATGGTCAATGTTGTAATGCTATATAAAGTCACTAATTTCTCTAGAATTGAGAGTTCTACAATATTGATCATGTCGGGCCCCAAAAATTGAGCTTTTTCATCTGCTGTGTCCATCAGTAGTTTTATTTGTGGACAAATTGTGTCTAGTTTGTTGATGCTGGAAAGAGCTTGGTTTACCCACTGATGAGCTTGTCTTTCTAGCTTCTCTAGTTTTGTTGTTTCCAACACAATTTGCTCTTGTATTGTGCTCCTCATTTCTTCGTCCAGACCTTGTTGATTCTCCGGTGTCTTGATGTGTTCACGAGTTTCTCGAACCTGTTGAAATACTTGGCCATAATGGGTGTACCAGCTTCACATTACTTCTTCTGTAATGGCTGACTCCTCTAGATGTTCTTGCAGTACCTTGTGTCCTTCTGATAATGTTGTGTACTATTGTTTTAATAACATAGATGTTTCTTCTTTTTTCTCTTCTCTCTTGGTCTGTAGTTGTTCTTGGAGGTTCGATGCGACACTCTCAAATAACTGGTATGCTTTCTCTAGAGGTTCGTCGGTGTCGATCTCTACTGGTCCTGGTATGACTGTCTGTGTTAAAGTCCTGCACTTAGTAAGGAATTTAACTTGTTATGTATTTAGTTTTTTAATTTGTTCTTGTCTTGTTTTATTTCTTGTTGATGCTTCTTTGGTGAGTGCTCCCAGGATTCGGTCCAACTCTCCATCTCGTAGTTTTGGTGTCTCGACTATGGAAGTCGATCCTAGTTGATGTAGGTGGATAGTTGTTGGTGTTTGTTGTTTCTGCTGTTGTCCTTTTCTCTTCTTTTCTTTTCGTTTGCTCTTATGTTTAGACTTATGGACCACTTCTGATCCTGTTGGTTGCTGCTGCGGTGTTTGGTGTTCTTCAATCGGTGGATTCTCAGTCGACTGAATTTCTGCTGTTGCAAGATTAGCTTGCTGGGTTTCCTGAATGGGATTTGTGGTTGTTTGTGCTTCCACTGTTGGTGAAGATGGTGGTTTTGGATTATGAGGAGACTCTGGTGCTGGTGGAGGTGATGGAGGTGGTGGTGACGATGAATGGTCTGGATTTAGAGGGGTGGTTGGAAAATGACTTGTCGACATGGGGTTTTCGACTTCCGGTTGTGGGTCGACAGGGTTGTCGATTTCTTCATTTTCTGTGAGATAGTCGATTTTTGCATCTATTTCTGCTTGATTATTACCTTCAAGGGCATGTAATCCCCTATCATCCGCATTGACTAGAAGGTTTTGGAAGGTTGGTATAATTGATGAAATATGGGTTGCGACTATGGTGGATGTCGGGTCGGGGTTGTGAATGTATGATGATTTGATGAGTTCCACAACTACTGGTGTTGGTGAAGCTTGGTCGGTTTGTGAGGTGAGACTTTGTTGGGTGGATCTTGACTCGACAAGTTTGTGGGTGGTGGTGATCTGCTAGGCTTTAAGGAATAGATTCGGCAGATTGTTGATAAATCGTTGAAGTTCAACATCTTTATCAATTTTTTCCTTGAGGGTTCTAGGGATAATCTCATTGTAACTTGGTGATATGGCCATGATAGAATTTGGTGTTATTCTAGTCGGAGAAGGTCTTGGTGAGTCTGGATTCGAATCGATAAAATTTATTTCGGGATGGGTGGCAGTTTTTACCTTTTTAGTCCTGCCTTGCTTTGCTCGTGATTCAACATACTGCTTGAATTGGGTCTCGACTGATACCTTGTTTGTTGCAGCATCCTCCAGTATGTTGGTAGCTGTAGCAAGTAGTTGTTCCTCATCTTCTGATTCCTCTGACAAGAAAAGTTGGCACTTCCCCTTCCCTTTTTCCTGAGTTACTTTTCCTTGAGGTTGATATTTCCTTATCTATTTTCCTCAGATTTTCTTTTGTCATGGCATAATCTAGGTTGTCTGATTGAATATATTCCTCTATATGTTCTTCTCCTTTCTCCTGTTGTTGATTCAGGATGATAATGCTTTGTTCTATCAGTGTGATAACCTGTTGTTCAGTCGATACATTTTCGATTTGGAGGGGGTTTTTCTCTTATGTCGAAGTGTCCACTAAGTTGAAAGTACTAATATGAAGGTTGAGTTTATAGTCTTCCTCCTTCTCCTGGTCGGTCAATGGTTCTAAAATGACTTAATGATTACTTTCTTTCGCAGCCTCCGGTATGGTGATGTCAGTTTCGGATTGCATGGCTATCTCTGTGAAGATCTCCCCGACTGTTGGATAGTAGTCGAGTGGTTTTTCCTTTGCTTGAGACCCTTGCTTATGCCATAATGCTATGTGGTTGAGCTCTAGTTGGATATGTGTTGTAGGAGGTAGACATCTTCGGATGTTTTGAGGCACCCTCCATTTGGCTGTTCATACTTTGAGATTTTGAAACCAGTGGTCCAGGAATACTTTGCTTTCTTCTTGTTATAGTGGGGTTCTGGACATTGAAAAAGACTTAAAGCGCCAAATATGAAACTTGGATGGCTCCAAGAAGTCTTTATGCCCGAATGGACATATATGGTACATGGCTATCCATATTAAGAGTGAAGGGAATCTGATTATTGCACATGATTCCTGGCACTTCTTATAGATGGATTTGAGCATGTCGGCCATATATTGAGCCCAACAGTATACCTTTCCTATTTCCAGCATTTCGAGCTTCAAATCACAGCTGCATCCTGTGACAGTCAGGCATGTGGATACGATTTTGGCCACTATTTTGGGTGTGGTGGCTTGGACTTGTCCGATTATCAACCCTTTTGGTTTTTTCCCTATCAGTGTTCCCGTTAGTCTTTCAACCAATCCTTCCTTGATTCCTACAGGGACAGGGTCGCCTTTGTTGGACAACCCAATACGTTTATAAATGGTTTCATCTGATATTTCCACTAGACTGTCAAAGTAGAACTTACCATTATGGTACCGACTGATGATGAATTTTACAATGTTTTCCTTTGTTCCTCCAAAACTCGCAATGAGAGGTGCGTTAAGAAAATTCATAATGGTGATGTGGTTTACCTTCTCTGCTTCTTCTGTCATCCTTGACTTACCCTAGTAATCCCATTATTTGATTTCTACCCAGTGTCGTGCTCATGAAACTTTCTGCACTTTTGCATTTTTAATGTTTTGTAGTCATTTCACTAGTGGACTTATGATGGATTCCAACTCTTTTATTTTGGCTTTCATGGCTCTGGTTTGTTTTGGGGCCATTTTTTCGGTATCCAGTTTGGGTCTCTTCTTAGTTGATTTTTTCACAAGGTTCTGATAGTTAGGTCACTCTAGATCTTGATGAAATAGTATGTGATCCTTGATTGGCATAGTATTTATAGGCGGAGTAGATGGCGATCTTGTCAATGGTGTTATTAATGGCGAATTTGATGGTAAAGGACACTCTAATGAAAGCTTATTTAAGACGCTTTGGTTTCGGCGCTCCTTTTGACTGTAGTCATGATAGTTTGATTTGATGTTCTGATCCTCTTGTCAATGTCGATGGTATGGTTGATCTGTGGTATGTCGATGGTAAAAATGTCAGTTATTGTTGAATGGTGGTATACTATTCCTGTCCGGATTTCTTGTCATTTTGGTTTTCCTTGATTCTATTACGTTTTTGTCATTTCTAGTTTTTACAGTCTTTTGTTGGCAGTGATATAACCGCCTTTTCTTTAAAAAAATATTTATTTATTTTATTTTCGTACCGTTTTAGTCGGTCACCGTTTACCAGCTTCCGAAATACTGTGCCCTATAATGTTCTTAGTAGAACTGATCCATTGGCATTGATTTATTCAACTATGTAAGGTCCCATCCATTATGTGTGTAACTTTTTAGGTTTTCCTTTCACCTGACTATTGTATAGCAATGCAAGGTCTTCGATCGACAAATTCTTATTTTTGATGTTTCGGTTGTGCCAAGCCTTCTGTTGTTGCTTCTGAATTTCCTGGTGTTGTATAGCAAGTAGTTAGTATTCTTCTAGTTTGGATAATTCCATTAGTTGATCCTTTCTTTCTTCTTCAACATTGATATGTAAGATGTCGTCTATCACCGGTGTCTATTGTTGAAAATGTAAAGGAACGACTGCTTCTTGGCCGTAGACTAGTCAAAAGGGTGTTTGGTTGGTCGAACGTTTATATACTATTTTGTATGCCCATAATACTAGAGGAATTTTATCATCCCAATCATCTTTGTTGGTATTGCATATTTTTGTTAGAACCTTTGTCAGTTTTTTTTTGAATGCTTCTATCGCCCTGTTCGACTGAAGGTGATAGGCTGTGCTTTGTCGGTGGTTAATTTTGAACTGTTCTGCTAGTGCTGTGATTGTTTTATTGATGAAGTGTGAACCTTGGTCATTGATTAAGGTTAGAGGGCAGCCAAACCTAGTGATAATGTTTTCATATATTAATTAAGCAGCTACCTCACTAGAATAGGTGTCTACAGGCTCTGCTTCTGCCCATTTAGTGACATATTCTACTACTATTATGATATACCTTGCACCTGTCCTTTTTGCTGGGACTGGGAATGGACCTATAAATTCGATATCCCAGATTTCAAATGTGAGACTTGAGTTTACTGATATTAAAGGCATTTCTGTACTAGGTAGAGGTCGACCTAGACATTAGCAACGATCACATTTACCCACAAAATTTTTACAGTCTTTGTAAAGTGTTGGCCACCACAGTCTTGATTGTTGGATTTTCTTAGCAGTTGTATCCGATTGAAAGTGTCCTCCCGCTTGCCCATAGTGTGCTTCGTGTATAATTTTTTCTTGTTAATGTTCTAACACACATCGATGGAGTACTTCATCCAAACCCATTTTATATAAGAATCCATTAATGAGACTATATGGTGCAGCTTTCATGGCTAACATGTGTTTCTTTTTCATGTTCCTTCCCTCTGGTGCTTGACCACTCTCCAAGAATTGTGTTATTTCTTCTAATTTAGCAGGAACAACTACTATTCAGAATAAGTGTGCATCCGGCAGGTCATCTTCAACTCCTGTCGGTTCCTCCCCCGTGTCGATTCTCAACAAGTGGTCGAGCCCAACATTATGTCGTCCTGGTCGAACTACTACTTCGATTCAAATTCTTGGAACAATAATAGCCAACGACAGATTCTTCCGTGGTGTAAAGGTTTGTTGATGAGGTATTTTAGTGCTTGGTGATCGGTATAGAATATGAATGGGTTAGCTAGTATCTAGTGTCGATACTTTTGAAGTGCAAAGACCATACCTAACGCCTCCCTTTCTGTTGTTGAGTAATTGCATTCTACCTTGTTTAATTTTCTATTGCTGTGTATGATTGGATAATCCATTCCGTCTTCCCTAGGTTGTGTCAGAATTGCACCTATTGCTAGTCCTGAAGCATCAATATGCACATGGAATTTGATCGACCAGTTTGGAAATATGAGAATGGGTGCTTCGACTAGTTTTCTTTTTAACATGTTGAAATATGTATTACATTCTTCTATATAGTTGAACTCCTGATCTTCTCTTAACAATTCTTCCAATGGGTAGGTCATATCTAAATAATGTCGGATGATCTTTCTGTAATACCCTGTATGACTCAATAGTACTCTGACCTATTTTGGATTAACCAGTGACTTTAAGTCGAGGATAATTTTTATTTTAGCAAAGTCGACCTTAATACCCTCTTTGCATACGATATGTCCTAGGAGGATTCCTATAGGTCTTAAGAATATGCATTTTTTTATGTTGAGGGATAACTGAATCTATCGGCATCGTTCCAGCATAAGTCTTAACCATTTACAATGTTATTTTAGCATGGAATAGATAATCCAATCGTTGAAGTATACTGCCATTGTTTTATAAATGTATTCTTGAAATGTTTTGACAACTATTCTTGAGAACACTACAGGTGCACTCTTGAGACCGAATGGCATCACTCTATAAGCAAATGAGCCAAATTCGCATATGAAGGTTGTCTTTATCTGATCTTCCTTTGCTATTGGTACTCGATTATATCCCGAGAATCCATCAGTAAATGAGTAGCATTCATGTCCTATGACTTCATTTAATATCTCATCGATGTATGGAGTCAGAAATGGATATGTTGGGGTTACCTTGTTTAACTCTCGAAAGTCGACACAGACTCGTAGTTTTGTCGGGCCATGCCTTTTCGGTTGGACGACCATCGGTCTTGCCCATTCTGACTGGTCGATGGGGTGAATAATTCCTGCTGTAAACATATTGTCGATCTCCTTTTTAACTATTTATTTGTATTTGTGAGCCAACTTATAAGGTCTTTTCTTGACAGGTCGGGCATCAGGTTTGATGTCTTTCTTCATCTCTCCTATTTATGCTACTAATCCTTTTAAGTCTTTGTATTCTCGCGCAAACACATCTTGGAAATCCTTTAATAAGTCGACGATTTTTGTAGTTTGTTCTTCACTCCAATTGTCACCAATCTTATCCATTTTCGATCTATTATCATTAGAAATGTCGATTTCTTTAGTTTTTACTTTCACGTCCATCCATTCTGGTGCCTTACTTTCATTAATTTGTCAACTACCTTCTTTGAACTATGAAAATGTTGCTGGAAAGTCTGGTGTTGTCATTCGGTCGGTGTCATCTTTGTCGATTGACTCAATTTTGAATATCGTTTTAATTGGCTTGATCATTTCCGGGTGATCAATTTTCCATTGAAAGCTCCTCCCATATGTGTGTTCATTTTCTAATTGGAGTCTTGTCAACTATGGTATTTTGTTGGATTGAATGTTATAACATGAGGCATTCAGTCGGCTTCTATTTTGTGTCGACTCGTTAGTAGTCGGTTGTATAAATGTTTTTATTTGTTTAGTAGCTTCGACTAGTTTTGTGTTTTCTGGTATAAAGCTAAAGTCCTTAATAAAATTTTCTCTAAGTTCATTCCATAGGAATGTTTCACCTTGTGCTTCTTCCATTTTATACCACTTGTTAGGTAGGTCCTGTAATGTTGAGGGAAACAAGTGTGGCCATATACATTCGTCTTTGTAACCAAGTCTTCTCCACCCTTTTTCACATATTCTTATATGATTTTCTGGATCTTGTCCTTGGGTGAAGACAAGTATTTGTGCATGTTTTGTTAGCTTTCTTCCTCCGAACCTTTCTATGAAGAAATTCGAAGCTGTTGTCCATGTTTGCAGTCTCGACTAATGGTGTCCCACCATCGAGCAGCTTGTCCTGTAAACGTTTCAACCAGGCTTTGAGGTCGGCAATGTTCACCTAGGTTCTTAGATATTTGTTCTGCATGGAGAACTGGTGATTCTATCTCTTTATACCAAAGTCTCTGTTTATTATCTATTTTTATTGGTGCTAAAGAGGGATATTCCCTTATACGTTTCTCAAATATTTTTGGGATAGTTGATATAGAAAAGCATTGTTGAGTTGGTTTCTTATGGATGGCTTGAATGGTCCAGCAACCTCTTGCTTGTGTTTCATAGTTTTCAATTTCCCAATCATACAATTTCGTGTCTAAGTTATATCTAACAGAGTCCTGGTTCCCTAGATGAAGTTCTCCATAACTATTAGGTTCAGTATAATCTTCATTGTTTTGAATTTGGTAGAGTTGTTGAACATCGACTTCTTCATCGATAGGTTCAATACATGGTTCTCCTTGTGAAGGGTGGAGGGGGACAATCTCTTTCTGTCCATTCCCTTTTAGTTTTATCCTTTCTTTGTCTAATGATATAGAAGCTTTCATTTTTCTGCCCCATGGGCGTCCTACCAGGGTTGGGAAGGAGCTGGATCCTTCCTTAGGGTTGATGATCTCGAAATTCCTTTTATCGTTGTATCAACATTTCTCCAAACCCCAATTGGTTCGATCAATCCTTGGTCGAATATTTTTAAATATATTCCTAATTCATTCAGTCAGGGCCTACCCAACTGTTCCCATGTATCTCTCGTCATGATATTAACTTGGGATCCAAAATCGAGAACAACTTGTCGAACATGGTATCCTTCTATTTCGAGATCGACAAGTGGGTCGACATCTTTCTTATCTTTTTTATTTAAGTTGCATATACTCTTAGTTTGCTTATCTGTGTTATTTTTATTTTTAATATTGTGCAGTAGGTTGATGCATTGTGCCACCGATTTATCTTTATGTATTAGGTTCAATAATTCATGAAGTGTGTTCTGCAAACTATCATTGACATCTTCCTATCTAGCAAATTCTTGAAACATGCTCGATGCATCGTTATACAATTGTTTTTGCTTTATAGGGTTAGGATATTCACTTTTGTCTTTAATCTTGCTTATTCTTGGATTGCCACTTCCAATCTTCGTTCATTGTCTAGTTACTATGTATAGGTTCTTTGTGCGAATTATATCACTTTTTGGAACACAAGACAAGACGTTAACATTCTTCTTTTTATTAATTTTGTCAAGTATGGTGAGACAATCTTCCAATGAGTGGTCGCCCACACCACAACTAGTACAAAATTTTAAGTCGGTTTTGTCTTTATATGGACTGTCTGCATATTGGTGTCCTTCCTTACAACATGTGAAGCATTGAATCAGTCGTTATGGTCGATTGTCACGATTTCCAGAGAATTGTCCTCAACTTCCAAATCCTCCATGATGCCAAATTTATATAAATAAAAATATAGAATGAGAATTTTTTTTGATAAGTTCCAAGCCGCCTTGGTGATTGGTGGCTGGGCCGAATATGTAGTAAATAAATAAATATCTATCCAGACGAGGATCAACCTATTACTACCTTACGGGGCTTCCTTCCTAGCATGAAATAACCCACCCATGTGTCTTGCGAGGGTCTTGAGGTGCAAGTAACACATCTTCATTTTTTCCATTCGACGGCTTATTGTTACTGATTTCCTTCTAATCGGGTTGTTGAATCGACATTTATATCTACAACCTTCATATTGTTGATTGTTTGGTGCGTTTTGTTTGTTCGAGGTGTTATCATTGTTCTGGGCCATGGAGTTTGTTTGGTATACTTCCTGATAGTTTTGTCGATTCTTAAGATTTAGGTGGCAGTCGGCATTTGCTTGAATCTTGACTTCACAGATCACACACCATGAAGCTTTTCCATTCTTCATGTTATATGGACAATCCTTTGTCGTATGGTCTCCATGCTTCTGACGGATGTCACAGAAACATTTTTTCAAAAAAAAATGTACATCTTGTCAACAATTATATTTGGTATGACAGGCTGTAGAACATTTTGTACACCATATTTCCTAACCCTTGAGGTTCAGTTCTCTTAAATATTTTTGCATGATTTCTAATTTTTCTTCAATTCTTGCATTGACAACAGGGTATGTCGGGTAGTCCTCATCCATCTCGACCTACAGAGCTTTTCTCAATGCTTCTTCATACGTTTTGAATGTCTCCAGACTTATATGTCGTCGTATATTTTGGGAAAGTCCCACAAGAAATCATTGAATCAATCATTGTTCATCAATAACATAGTCTATTTGGCTTAAGAGGTATTTCCATCTTTTATCATAGTCTTGGACGGTTTCTCCTGGTTTCTAGACTGCAGTTTTAAGTTTTTTTGCTGCCAGATGTTTTGCATCTAGTGTTTTGAAGAAGGACAGAAATTGTTGCTTGATCTCCGCTTTAGTTGCATGAGATGTTCTTTCGGTATAATTCATATAGCAAATTAATGCTCTTTGTGTAGCGCACCTGTGAAGTGCGTCATTTGTCTATCTTCATTTGTAACTTGATTGGCCACCCTGGGATCTTCATCACCCTCATAGAAGGGAATGTGTGTTGAGCCGTGCCCCATGTCGGCGTTGGCTTCTCCTTCGGGAGATGACCGAATCTATAGTTCCATAACCAGGTTTCATTTGGACTAGAGACAATATGGGATATAGATTGTGGAAGGTTGGCACTTCTGATACTTGGAGGAAATATTATATTCTTGGTAATTTCAACTTTAGCTATGAGTCTCCTACTGGGGGGTTTATCATAAATGGCACAATATGTATCATAAAATTGAATATCATACTTGTTCTAAAATAATTGACCTATATTGATAAAATTGACATTCAAATTTGGTATATAGAAAAATTCATGAATAAATTTCTTCTCATTCTGCTTTGTAACTACATGAACAATACCTTTTCCTTTTGTTGGAACCAGAAATTTATCTCCTAGCTTGATATTCGTGACAATAGAGGAATCCAAACTAGATAAAAGTGACTTGTTACTCGTCATATTATTTTTGTGACTGCTATCTAGTATCCTTAAATATTAGCTGCAATGTTCTTCAATTTCTTGGTAGGAGAGGAACATAACCTATGACGAGCCTTATTATTCTTTAGAGACATTGGCTCTGCCATTGTTTTGGTCTGCTTACTTCTTTCTGCAATCTCGTTCATAATGGCCATAATTCTTGCAGTAGTTGCACTAAATATTGGACTTATTTGTCCATTTCTTGCCTCTCCCCCTTTGACTTTGAGAGTTGTGAGAGTGCTCTGAGTGATTTGAATGTTCACGACTAGTTCTGTCCTATGTATGAGGATACCCTTGGAATCTTCTTCCTCTACCTCATCCTCCTATGCCTCAAATTCTGGTGAGGGAAGCTTGGGTGTTGAAAGCATTTCTCAACATCTCTTCTTCTTGATTGAGTCAAGCTTCATGAGATAGAAGGGATCCCACCAATTTTTATAGGGTAAATTGTGACAGGTCTTTGGCTTCTTCTATGGCTGTCACTACCAGAGCAAATTTCTTGGTGAGACACCGAAGAATATTTTGAACAAATACTTTCTGTTCCATAACCTCATCGTAGGTTTCAAATTGGGTCACAATGCCCGAAACCCAAGTCATAAACCGATTTACATTTTCAGTTTCCTTAATTTTTAGACTTTTAAATTGAAGTTGAAGAGTTTGGAATCTTATTGTTTTTACTTGGTCTGTTCTCTTGTAGGAAGATGTGAGAAAATTCTAAGCTTGATATACGCTGGTAGCTCTTGAGATCCATGGGAAAATGGAATCCTCAATGCAACTTTGTATCATCCATTTGGTTGTGAGATATCGGTCTAAGCGAGCTTCTACGACATTCTTCTGGGCATTATTCATTGCGACTAGAACATTTGTATCAGGTTCTTTGAGCTCAGTTTCCACAATATCCCAACATTTATTGAGCTGGAGAAACATCTTCATCTTGATATACCAAAACTCATAGTTGGTACCGGTCAATACGGGTTCAAAGATCTGCTTCAAATTTAAGGTGCTTGTGCTGGTAGTAGCCATCTTCTTATGACTATTTGCTCGATCAAAATGGGTCTGGAGATTTGATAGAATATCTGGTCCTTTAACTCAGTTACACAACTTGTATAGCTAGCACATGGCGATAGAAGGGTGCGTCAATAAAAAAATTGTAATTGAACAATGATCGACACACTTTTCCTTTAGATAAGGTGCATCACCGACTCTCTTTTTCTTCAGACAAGGTGCGTCACCAATGCTCTTTTTCTTCAGATAAGGTGCATCAATGACACTCTTTTTCTTTAGACAAGGTGTGTCACTGACACACTTTTCCTTCATGCAGGGTGTGTCAGTGCTCCAAAAGGGTAAAATAAGGAAAAAATTTCCCTTTTCTTCTAGATGTGAAGAAAACCTCACCGTTCCTCCATGTTGATGTGTTTCCAATCACCTTGTCCAACAACCAACAACTTCCAACTGTGAGATTGGATGTATGTGTGCTTTCCACATTGTGAAAAGGATTACCATATGCAAGGGATGGAAAAATGGACTAGACCATGCGCTCTGATACCATTTTTAAATGTTAAATAAAGAAATGAAGAATAAATGATGGAACACCAGTGGGAGTATTGATGTCCTTCTCATTGTTAAGCAACAACGTATATAGGAATACATAACAACAAAACCATGGGTAAGAAAATACTATGGGTCACTAATCAAGGTAAGGTGAACAAATCACCTAGTCAACTAACCAACTAATTAATGCCCTATTGACGAATGGGATTACATTTCTTCACAATAACTTCACGTCCTTCGAAAATAATCTTATCCAAGCTTAAAACAAATTTACAAAACACCAATTAGTCATACCAATGAGTTAGTAATAAATCATACCAGTGATATTCCTTGTAACTTGTAATGTAAAATATTACTTCTTTTAAACATTCGTTTTAATCTTCATTTCCCTAGTAGAGTAATTGTACTGAACAAAGTAAAATGTTTAATTATGTATACTTACCACAAGTATTTGTGATATTTTGCTTGAACCAAGAACCTTGTGTACATATGCAATTTTTTGCGGTTCAAGTTGTGAAAATAGGGAGAGAATGACCATTATGGAACACAAATTCTTCTTAAAATCTTGATTGAAGCATATGGCATAACGAGTTCATCGCTATACTTAACTCATGAACGCTGGATGTGTGCATGGCTAGAGATCCCAAGGGCCATTGCCTTTTACATAAAATGGAATCCAAGACTGTATCAATGATCCTTTTATGATGATTGGCATTTAACTACACTGTGGAAAGGTGGCAACACCGGGCTATTGTTTTCTCTCTCAGGGATACTTAACTATAAGTAACTATCCATTGATTGATTCATCTTTGCATTCATAAAATTTCATTCAGCGATCCATGATTGGCCTTCATCCATCAAAGTGACAATATTGATCTTATTTCTAAACATTCCTTTTAAAGTTATCCACTGATGTATTCATTTATATTCTAAACTTCACTATCTATAGAAGGATGGATAATTACATATATTCATTTGTTATGTCCTCGCTGAGGGACAATATAGTTTTCACGAAGGTGGTATTATTCATGTTGGTGGAAGTAATTTTTTGTATTTCTAAAGTCAAGACTATAGTCTGTAATGTTATTATTATTTTATTAGCTATTTTTCTTAAATGGGATTGGCTCGTATAGATGATCTCATCCTCGTAAAACGATTCCCAATACGTGGTGGCAAACTGATATCATCATGCATTTATTAAAATCATGGCTCTACAGGAGCTAATTAATTAAGACCAATTTCATGTACTGAGCAGGTCATGTCAGGGTAAGACCAAGGCTACTTTATTAATGGTTGTAAATATCATAATGTTCACGGTGATCTAGGTTTAATGGTGGATGAGTAGGGAACCACCACCATTGCAATATGTAACACACTCCACACCTTAAACTCAAAATGAACCCTAATTATATGCCACTCAAAAGATAGTCATGGTAGCTCGGTGACTTTAACAACTTTCTCTAGGTTACTTGCTCGGTTATGGTTAAACACGACATATATTTTGGATTATGAAGACACTTAAACCCCAATCTCCAAGTTCATGTAATCTTAAGTTATGAGACCAACAATAGTGAGAAAGTACAATAAATATCTCCTCGGCCTTGTTATTCTCAGGAACCAAACTGTTAAAACCTAAATAGTACAATTTTAATCTTTTACTCTCCAACAAGACATTGCTCTGAAGGAGATTGGTGCATTATAAAACGTGCTCCATGAGATTCCGATTCAAAAATATATGCAGGTTCCATACATATAACATAAATTACTAATTGGACTTAATACTCAATGAAATCTTATAAATTCAAATGATTTATGGGAAATTTAATCCTTGGAATTCTTAATTGTAGTCATTAATTTATGCTCCACATATGTATTTTATACAATCCCTTTAATGATCATAAAACAAAAATAAATTATCTTGCAGATATTTGACAGTGGATTTATTTATGATTTGAATTGCTATATATTTAATTTCAATTTGAGAGTTTAATTGTGCAAGTTGTTCATAATTGTTGTTGCCAATAGAGTTTTCTCCAACAATTAAAACTAGAACACAGGAGCATACTCGGGTACCACAAAACATGGACCCATCCATACAACCTCACATAAGGCATTGGTGTTCAACCTTGGTAAACATAAATAATATATGTGGGACCAAGTTGAGGCATGAAGGAGCTTGACCATATACAAGATGTTTAATCCATAGCACACCAACTGTTTCCTTTACTCCAACCACCAAGATCACATTTAAAGTGCAAGCTCTACATATTAACATCGTATTGGATCTCCACTAGAATCATTGACCATACCATAATATTGTATCATATCGTATACATAGATGGAGGTGGTGTGGTGTCCATCGAAAAAACATATATATATATATATATATATATATCGGTCCACAAAAGGCAAATAGACCAATTAATAAGTGCAATTAGATTGGGCCGGATAGACCACCTGCAACAATCCCCTCCCCCCAACTAATTTGATACTCTCTTAGCTTGTTGCTAAGCCTGAATCCAACTCTAGTAATGCAATCTAATTAATTACTAGTTCAACTTGTTGTTTATTAGCTGTACAAGCTGTAGTTCAACTATAGAACAAATAAATAAATAGAATCTTGAGTTCATAAGAAATGATATTTCTCACTCACTATTTCCTTATTCCATAGAATTAGTGAAAGAGTTGTAATGAGAATGTCCTCTCCTTTTAAATAGGATAAGATTATCTATTAAACACCTAACCTTACCTGCAGACCTCTACGCAACCATATCTATTACAATGTGTTCATATATGATGTGCCATATCCACTCTATGTGTTACTATATGATGTCATCATATAAAAGTTTACCTTTTCTATTGCCAATGGTCCATTGATCAACACATTAAAATATGATAATATAAGGTGCCCTACCTTTCTGCTAAATCCATAGAGTCTCAAGCCCATGCATACACTTTGTTACACTCAAAATATGTCACCAACATGTGATAGGATCCCTAACATAGACATTTTCCCTCAAATCCCAAACTTGAAGAGAATCCTGGTCTAGGTGTTGGTTTCAACATAAAAAATTGCAGCACCGCTCTTACCCTCAATCAAATAAGCGATACCTTGTTTAACACCGCACTAGTTGTGTGAAAACCAGGCGGTGCCACCGCCTTTAACCTATGTTGTTGGTGCGGTTCTCACCCATCACCGCTCTGTCATAAAGGGGTATAAGCGGTGCCCTTGGTAAAAAGTGAAAAAAAGGAGGTTTCTCGAGGCTTCTAGAACAAGAGCCTCGTGTGTAACCTTATCCCTACTCACCTGGGTTGGTTAAGGTCGAGATCCCTCTTTGTAGGATCTTATGGCCACCTCACCCACCAATCTCTAAACCATACTATCCATTTGAGCCCTATAAATACAAGCTCATACTCCATGGTTGAGGGGGAGAGATGAAAAGTAGAGTTATGCGGTTCAATTGATACCCTAGTCTGATCCATCAAAGAGCAATTGTGGAGCAAGTTGGAGCTATCGAGGAAAAGGTGCTAGTCTTGTGAAGGAGTGCATCAGCACTAAGGCACATGGTTGTAAGCTGTTTCATTTATTTTATAATGCAAAGTTGATTTCCTTCCCACATGTTTGTTGCGTTAATCTCACATATATGTTATTGGATTCCTTAGTCAGTAATATGGATGTGTAGATGATTTTTTGGTAGCTTTGATTTCTTTGTATGTTTGATATGTTTTACAGGTATATAGGTCCTTCATCAGAGTTATATTCCAGGCATCTATAACGTTCAAGGAAAGTCTTGAACTGAGATATTCACTCATTTGTTCTGGATCTGAACCATTTATACTAGAGGAACAACTTCTGTCCGCAGAAGGTGATATATTCCTGATAACAAATTTGGCGACTTCGATGGGGAGAGATCTGTCTTGTTCTTCCTCAGTTTCTGAAATACTCTTGTTTGAATCCAAGCTCCAACCTCCCATCTTTGCAGTTAGATCTACATTTGATCTACTGAAGTTTTGGTTTGAAATCTTCAGATCTCTTCAGATCTGAGCCACCTTAACTTTCTGTGCTCTGTATTGTGGTTGAATCATTAGTTTTTGTAATATTTTTGACATTTCTAACTTAATTTTTCGCTCTTCTGGTGTTCTGGGTTGTTACAGAGAACCGCACATGTGCCTTTGGCAAGAAGAAGTGCCATCGCCTAAGTCCAGTTAGCCATAGGCAGTGCCACCGACACCTAAATCGAATGAGCAAGAAGAGGTTTTGCCTCAAAACCGCTCTATTAGCAACTTCATTTGTGCGGTTCCAGGTAGGCCTACCCCAAACTTTGATTTTTTTTCAAGTTTTTGTAAAAAAATTATGATTTTTGGATTTGGTGTGTTTAATTGGTCTTGTCCAGACTTGTTTGAACTTGCTTGAGTGATTGAAATTTGGAATTTTTGTGTGGAAATTGCTTGTTTGTTCAAATCAAAAAGCTAGGTTAGATTCATCATTCATTACTGCTTGTAAGTTTGTTTTTTTCTTGAAAGGAGTTAGTTGGAAACTATAGGTCATATTAGATCTCTGCTTGTTATAGAATAGCATTGAAAAGAAATACTCCATTAGATCAATTTGCTTGTTTCAATTTCTCGTCAAGTGTGAGAAAGACTTATTTTCTCTCTAAAAAGAAAATTTGTGGAGATTAGGTCATTATTTCATTGAGCCTAACCCATTGGATCTCTGATTAGCCTTACAAGCTTTCAGGACCCCTTTGTTCTTTTGTTGCTTTTGCATCATTATCTCATCAAAAGGAAAAAGTATCAATAGTTTAAGTTATATCTTTCCAATCTTCAGAGAAAATCGAAAGCATAGCTTGCATATGCGTATTTGAGTGCTGTTTTTCTTTCTTCTTCATTTGAAAAGAGATCTTACCCTACCTGTGTTCTTTCAAAAGAGATAATTTGAAGAAAGTGTTGTTTGATTGTATGCTCCGAAAAAGGATTTTTTAGTATAGTTGTTTGGGAATTTTTGGTATCAAAGCAAAATTGAAAAGAAAAACACTCTCTCTCCTTCCCATAATTAGGCATACTGAATGGTAAAGTGAATGAACTTGCATTTCATATAATGCATGGTTTTAATTTTCTGTCAAAACTTCATGCATTCACCTAACCGTCCACTTTAAAATTAACGGTAGTTATAGGCTTAAAAATTGTATAGAAATTTGAGTTCTAGGTTAGAGATGTGTTCGGGCATCGTTAAACGTAGGAGCTGTCGTTACTTGTCCGCACTACATCTCGAGACTCGTGTGGTTCTTCCACGTACCATCGGTATATCGAACGGCATTTCATGTACCCTTGAGGTATATAGAAAGGTACTTCATGTACTTGATTGTATATCGGAAGTCCCCTTGTGAACGGTTGTGCATTAGACATCACTACTACCAATTTGAGCTCCCATGTACCTTGAGTATATTAGGAAACCCCACTAGGATACCCTATCTATCTAAGAAAAGCCCTTTGGTCATCTTGTGTGGAGCAATACACCGAAAACAACATTTAGGGAGATTACTATGCACGTACCCTTGTGGTATATCGCGAGTTGCACCTACTTGACAATCCTGGTGAGAGACCAACCATTTGAGCTCATCCTATCATTTGAATTTGCTTGTTGGCCTGTAGCTTGAGTAGAAGAAATTTTTGGCATGTTTTTTCTTAGCTTTGAAACCCTAGGTTAGAATAGGAACTGTGCAATCTGGCTGAGTTTCATTTGAGACGATCGAGAAGAACACGGGGCTTACCACCCGACTTTCCTCCTGTTACAGGAGAAGGTCCAATGGAAGCTACTGACCACGGAGCTGCAACTACTTCCCATGTGGAAGAGAATATAGTTGTAGAAAGTGGAGACCAATTCACTTATTATACAAATCCCTTGGCTCAACAACCTCCTGTTGGTGACACTTCTTTCCATGGTCCTATGGAAGGTCGTGTTGATAGTCCCGTTCATCTGGATTATGGTCCAGATGCTCCATTTTGGGGAACCTCTATGGGACAGGCCATTGCTTCATTTGGAGTACGTAGGCCCCCTTTTGAACATTCTTCACCAAGTGAAGAGGAATATAGACAAATTCAATAAGCTATTCACCGTGCACAATATTTTCAAGAGAGAATGCAAAGACTAGATACTATCTTGGCCACACCTGTCCCTCATAAGGAACCTATCTCGACTCTTCTTCCCCGTAATACAGACCCTTGGCCAGATAGATACCGTTCACTGGCTGATTCTATGAAACCTATTAATCCTGTTGAGAATCCAAAACACCTAGGTCAAACTTCTAACCCTACGGTTCAAATGTTAGGTCTGTTTCTAGTCCTCCTAGGTCTTCTAGGGCTGGGGGGAAACATTCAACTACATGCCAGCACTAGGAGGAATACCTATTCATACGGATGGAGGTACCGGAGGGATTTCTTATGGAGGTCCTCCCCCTGTAGGTCCCAGAGGGCCACCTTATGGTGGAACTCCTCTTGATGGTCCTCCTCCTCGTGGTCCTGGAGATCCTGGTGGTCCTCCTCCTGGTGGTCCTCCTCTTGGTGGTCCTGGGGGTCCTAGAGGTCCTCCTCCTGGTGGTCCTCCCCGTAGTGGTCCCGGTGGTCTTGGTGGTCCTGGTGGCCGTGAAGGTCCTAGTGGTCCTCCCCCTAATCCTCCTAATGCCCCTGGTGGTACTGGCGGCCCTAACCCTGGAGGTCCATCTTCTGGAGGTTCATTGTCTCATCAACCTTTTCAACAGCCTGTGTACCAATCCACTTACGGCCCTACTAGTGGTTACATGCCTTATTAGTGTTACCAGTATGTTGAACCGAATTGTTAGTTACCTTTCCTAGAAACTTTGGACTTGCCTGATTTGTCCAAGTTGATCAATGACCCCATTCAACACAATCCCACGTGGCCCCCCATTCCAGTCAAGTTACCATCGGATATCCCGAAATTCAATGGAAAACAAGGAGATGATCCCAAAAATCATGTTATGAATTTCCATCTATGGTGTTCATCTAATTCCTTAATGGATGATTCTATTCGATTAAGACTCTTCCAACGCACTTTGACTGGCATGGCCACGAAGTGGTACATCGAACTTCCACGACACTCGTTTGTGGATTTTAGTGCTTTGGCAACTGTTTTCCTCACACACTTTCAGTTACCCATTCGATATGAAACAGGTACAGACCTTTTAACCTCTTTGCATCAAAAGACCTCCACACACATTTTAGATCATATTCATGAGTGGAGAAGGCGGAGAAGGCTCATTATTGCTCCTATCCAAGACCAACTCTTAGCTGATTGGTTTACGAAATCTTTGTTGCCACCCATTGCCCAAGATGTGGCTACGGGGGGTGATGTTACTGAAAAGAAAACATTAGTCGCGCACAATATCTAGACTTGGTCTATTCCCAGTCTGGAACTTTGTATGACCTCATTCCTCAAGCTCCTCGACCCAACACTAACTTGGCTAAGCCACCTGCAAAAACTCCTGTTGATGGGGTTATTGGTTTAATCCAGCCCCCATCAATGGTTAAAGCTACCAAACAACCCAATCCTTCCACTCCTGCTCCTTCCAACCTGACGGTTTTCTCCGAGGTGAATTCTATTCAAAGTACGCAATCATCCGGTAATAAGAAGAAAGGGAAAGGTAAAAACGAGAAACCCAGAAACCAACAGGAAAACCCCAAACCTACTACCCCAAAGAATGACAATAAAGGAAAAAGGAAAGATAAATATCCCTACCTATTGTGTGGTGGTGATCATTTCATGAAAGAGTGTCCTCGACGTGATGAAATTAATAAGTTTTTAAAGATTAACCCCACACCGACAGTTCTCACTGATCCTTTTCCTTCTCAACAACAACTGGTAGACCACATGTCTAACCAGGGAAATTCTAGTTCCACAGAGGAAATTCAAATGATGTCATCGAAAAGTATTAATCTAACAACTCGAAGTCAGTCGTATGACAAACCGGAGGAGAAGAAAATTGAGAAACCTTCTCCTGATAAAGCTCCTTCTACTAGTTCTCCCGCATCCTCGTCTAATGGTCCCCTAACGATCAAGAAGCCTAATCTCGACATGATTTTGCTTCCACCCAAGAGTACTCTTAGGAAGGATATTTTTAACCCTAATGCCTGAGCTGCACAATTATATAATGTTGTAGAAGATCTAGCTTAGTCACCATGTGCAATGTCTACCTTAGAAGTGCTCCAAAGCTTCCCCACACAATGAAAAAACTTATTAACCGCTTTGGGAGCCATGGACTTGAGTGACATTAATCTGATTTAGTTCAATCCAGAGAACCTTAAACCTAGATTACCCCACAACCTGGATTTTCAAGTCATAACTAGAGTAGTTGAGAAAAAGGTCTTTAGGACTGTTCTAGATGAAGGTGCTTCAACCTCTATTTTGTCTTTGTCCTCTTGGAAAGCCATTGGATCTCCAAAGCTTGTAAAATCACTGACAACACTAAAATCCTTTGATGGAAGAAGTTTCCAGCCCTACGGTCTTATGCCAACCCTTTCAGTTGAGCTAGGAGGCAAAACTGTTTCCATTCAGCTGGAAGTGGTGGATGCCCCGTTAGACTAAAATCTTCTCTTAGGGAGAAACTGGTTTTACCCTATGACCGCTGTCACTTCCATGGTATTTAGAACCCTCCATTTTTCGCATTTGGGAAGATTTGTAACAATTGATCAACTTGATTTCTGTACGCCAGATGTTACCACTCCTACAACAAATAATATCCCTTTGCTAGGTCAGTCCCCTCCTTCTTACCAGTCGATTGGGGTAGGGATGTTGAAAGACTCCGCCCTCATGGGTGTGTTTTTGTCAACCCCTTCTAGCACAGAAATGGAAACAATCAATATGATCTCTTCATTTAATTATGATCCTAAGGGTAAACAAGTTGTTGAGACATCCTCCCTCAACCCTCATGTAGCAGTTTATTATGCCATCCAATCTGTTTTAGATGTTCCTACGGATGATCTTCATCTTGTGGCTTTGGATCCTTACCACCCACCCTACTGGTTAGAACCCTCGCTTCCTACTCTAGATTATCTCTCCCAGAATTTTCCATCGGATGATTCTATTATAGAGATTATGAATACAAGTACATCCGTATGGGAGGATCACCATAACAGATCTTCGTTCTTCCCCAATACTAGTTCGACATATAATGATTTTGTATCTCTCTTGGGTACTGATATTGTCGACAATCCGCAAACACCTGTCTTGTTGCAAGATTCTAAGCTTGAAGGAAATTTATGCAACATTACCAAACCGGTTCCAACCAACATATCAGTCAATTCTGGAACTATTGAACATGTTCACATAGGGAAAAACTATTCAATAGATAAAACTGAAGAGTATAAAGCACTTTTTAAAGAATTTCGAGATATTTATGCTTGGTCCTATGAAGAAATGCCTGCGATAGATTGATCCATTGTAGTCCACGAAATCAAAATCTATCCTATAGTTAGAATGGTTAGGCATAAATTGAGACAAGTCCATTCGTGAAAGGCTACAGCTATGAAAGTCGAAGTCAAAAAAATTATGAAGGCACGATTCATCTATCCTGTACCGCTGACGGAATCGGTATCGAATATCGTTCCTATGAACAAAAAGCAGGGAACTATTCGAGTCTGCACCGATTTCCTAGATTTGAATAAAGCTTGTCCCAAAGACTACTTTCCAACTCGACACATTGATCAGATTATCGATAACTGTGCTAGGAGTGTCATCTTCTCATTTATGGATGGATTTTTCTGCTACAATAAGATTGAGATATTGCTCGTCGATCAGCATAAGATGACATTTATATGCCCGTGGGGAACCTTTTCCTACAAAAATTTACCTTTTGGACTTAAGAACACTGGGGCCACATTCCAGTGTGCCATGTCATATGTGTTTCATGACATTAAGAACATTGTGGAGCCTTACCTCGATGATCTCCCTGCGCATTCACAGCTACGAGAAGACCATCCTCGACATCTTAAAGACATTTTCCTGAGATGTCGCCATTACAAGATACGGCTGAACCCACACAAATTTGTTTTTTGCGTTGAGACGGGACGTCTCTTAGGTTTCGTAGTCTCCAAGGATGGTATTCGGATTGATCCCTTAATTATTGCTACAATACTCGCTTTACCTGCCCCAACCAACCTGCTTGAACTCCAAAGTTTGCAAGGGAAGGAAAACTTTCTTCGTTGTTTTGTTTGTAACTTCGCTGAGAAAACGCACGGTTATATGCGTCTCCTTAAGAAGGACACCCCATTCTTCTGGAATGACCGAGCCCAGCGAGCCTTCAATAATCTTAAACATGCTCTGACTCATTCACCCATCATACACCTCCCGAATCACGCGAAGGATTTTCTCTTCTATGTTGCGGCCTCTACTACTAATATTGGAATGGTTTTAGCTCAAGAGGACCAGAACAGCCTAGGACACATGATTTATTACGCCAGTAAGAATCTTCTTGATTCTAAAACTTGATACTTGTGTGTAGAGAAGCTAGCATTGGCTACGGTCATTGTTGTCCAAAAATTTCATCCCTACATCCTACTTCACACCACTACTGTACTCGCAGACCAAAACCCTATGTACTACATCTTGACTCATCAGGTGCTAGGGGGCAAATACTCTCGATGGATTGTTATCCTACAGGAGTTTGACCTTGAATTTGCAAAAGCTACTTCAAAGAAGTCATTAGTTTTTGTCGAGATCATGTGTGATCTTCCCTATGCTTTCACGGATTCTGAGCCGACTGATTCATTCCTGAATGAATTTCTGTTCCTAATAAGCACAAATGACCTATGGTATGGAGATTTAATCATTTATCTCCAGACATAGCGTTTTTAGCCTACTATATCTCATGAGTATCTTCATTTCATTCGTCACCACGCAAAGTGCTATCTTATCCTCAATGATACATTGTATAGATGTGGTATAGATACCGTTCTCTAACGATGCCTCACCCATGACGAGGCTGAACAAGTTCTTAATGAATGCCACTCTGGGGCATGTGGCGGTAATCTTAATGGGATGGCTACAGCTTAGAAAATCCTTCGCTCTGGCTATTTCTGGCCTTCTATTTTTAAATATTGTCATGAGGTTGTTAAGAAATTCCCACCTTGTCAACACTTTTACCTGAAAAAGTGCACCCACCCTGCTCCGTTACACCCCGTCATTGCCGTTGGCCCTTTCACCAAATGGGGGATAGATTTCATGCATTGTAAGCCTCCCTTAGTAGGGGGGCATGGTTACATCATAGTAGCTGTGGATTATTTCACTAAGTGGGATGAGGTCATGACTACATATGTCGAGGATGGTAAGACTTCCACCCTCTTCCTTTTTAACCATGTAATAGCTAGGTTTGGAGTTCCTCAGTCTATTGTCACTGATCACATATCACATTTCTGGAATTAGATGATGGTAGAGTTAAGTGCTAAGTTGGGTTTTCGTCATGAAAACTCAACTCCCTATTATCCTCAAGCTAATGGTCAAGTTGAGGCCATTAACAAAGTTTTAAAAACTATTCTACGTTGGATGGTTGGAGATCACAAATCCAACTGGCACCATACTCTCTTCTCGGCTCTTTGGGCTTATAGAACTTTAGTGAAAACAACAACTGGTCACTACACCCTTTCAATTAGTATACGGACTAGAAGCTATCCTACCTATTCAATATCAGATTCCATCTTTGAAACTTGCCGTTGAACTTCTCCCTAATACTTCTATCGAGGAAGAAAGATTTCTATAATATTTGACCAACCTTGACGAAACTAGACGAGATGCTGCCTTGGTTAATGAGGCACATAATAAACGCGTCAAGGCGCAATACGATAAATCTATTGAACCTCGTGTGTTTAATGAAGGCGACCTAGTCCTGACTTATGATCAGAGACATGATAAGCTAGGAAAAGGGAAGTTTGAATCAATGTGGTATAGTCCTTTTATCGTTTCCAAGGTTTTAGAGAAAGGGGCCTACGAGCTCATGGATTATGATGGAGTCCCCTTTGGGCAACCTCGCAATGGGTTGTACTTGAAGAGGTACTATGCCTAGATCATTCATGTAAGGTACCTTCTATATATGTACATTATTTGACTTTTCAGTTTGTTTTGGTACTTTCAATATGGTTTTGATTTTATGTCTAGACTGTTTATACCATGTTTTGGTTATGCAAATCATATGACTTTTTATGGCTTCGTTGATGGTGCTTGCCGCCATACCCTGAACCTTGCCTTAGCTACTTGGGTTATGTATTCCCCTGCACATGATCTAGTGAGTTCAGGAGCAGCTTGTATTGGTCCTGCTACCAACAATATCGCTGAGTATGAAGTAGTCATAGGTCTTTTGACTGAGGCTGCATCCCGGGACATTCGTGACTTGGTAGTGTTCATGGACTCGCAATTGGTGGTTTTTCATTTAAACTAGGTTTACACCATCTGAAACCCTATACTACTATGCCTTTATCGGAGGGTATGTTTACTGGAAAGGTCATTTGAAGTCATTACTTATAGGCATATCCCTAGGGAAGAAAATGTAGTTGCTGATTCATTGGCAAATTATATCCTAGATTGGTATATTGCTCATTCATAGCATGAAATTTAACATGGTTCATAACATTCTAAATAAACAGTAAAAACATATAAAACTCATGTAAATACATTTCCCATTTGAAGCATAAACATTGGAGGCAAAAGTTTGTATATATATATACAAAAATATGAAGCTATGGAAGCTTTCAGTAGTACATCATGTAAGAGCTAGTGATGGTTATGGTAGCACATAATAGTCCGCACTACTCTATGTAGCAGACGGCTGAAGCGGCCAAGCACTCCTGCTGTGTGCCTCTAATAGCGCATTGGGAGATCATCAATGGATACATCTGGTATGTCCAATGTCATCCTCTCCAGGTTCTCCTCCAGCTCTCCCATAGGGTCATCACCTCGTTGAACAAATCGAGCTCCCGCTCGTCTGACCAGTGGGGATGATCCACCAAGTCGTGCAGCTCCAACATCTGAATGAAAATTTTAGGTCTCGTTACTATATATAAAACATAAAAAATAAAAAATAAACATTAAAAGGCAAAAAACACAAATACCTATCTTAGGGTTTTGTTTCTACCTATGTCTCCCCACTATCCGCCAGGTGGAAGTGGTAGGTTAGGGTCACCCTTGAAATCAGTGCCTGCATAAGAATAATCCTCAACCATGAGGATCTGGACACTAATCCATCGAAAGAATGGAGCCCCGAACTTCACCTTCCCTCTTCCTGCTCCTGTACGGGCCATGATCCTGACCTACCTCAGCATATGAGGGTCTCTCGCCCTCAGCTCAGTAAAAACCACTTGGGGCCTTAGATTAGGGACCCGCTAAAAAATGAAACAAGCTAATATAGAACCATAGCCAAATTGTTTTAGCTCTCCCTGCTGACACTTGGTCAACTGGTCTTTAAAGACTGGTAGCAATGCCTTCGCCCAGTTGAAAACTGTAGGTGCCATGGCCTCTATCGCATACAACATATGTGCCCTAGAATTCTGATGAGGCCCTTGGATCCCAGCCAACCTGTGCATGGTAAAAAGAAGAGTGTGGAGAGGAAGATCCACTACTGGCTTAATGGGAATCTTCTTCCCTGAAGTTCTATTACCGGGAAGGAAGTGGTGGTCAATCAGCTCCTGAGTAGTCATGACCCCTCCATGGGAACTAGTCAATGAAATCGGGGCGCCCCGTCTCGACAATCCAGTCAAGAAGTAGATGTCTTCTACCTCAATGGTCAACACATGTGCCCCCACCTCGAAGTATTGTTGTTCCGAAGTCCACATATGGAGAATATATTCCAACAATCTCTCATGAGACACCATACTAGGTGAATGAAAGAACTTGAGGAGGCCACAATTCCTCAATGCAGCTATACATCCCGCATTTCATTCAGCAAGGGCGTCATAATCATCATGTTGTCCTTCCTTCCATATCACCATTTTTGACCGCTGAAAACCTGCCAAAAACCATTAATGGACTAGTTAAAAACATATCTAGTCATCAAAATCAATTAAAAGTTTTTGTTTTTGCCTATCCATGCATTTTTCCCAACTCACAGCCAACACCGCCTGAGCGTAGTGTAATGAGTGCGTTTCTTACGGTGCACCGCCTATCCCGTAAGGGGCAGGAGTAGTGCCCACATTTCAAGTTTAGGGCCTACCTAAAATGGCCAAAAAACCTCCTAAAAAAAATAAATTCTTAAAAGGGAAAGCTTAGGGTTTTGTCTTTTACCTGGCTCTGATGGCGCTCAAATCAGACGGTCAGATCTCCCAGAATCAGCAGTTGAAGATCTGGCTCAAAGTTGCTCCAAAATGCTCTTGACAAATGGTAAATAGTAAAATGTTTTTTATTTTTACTATTTGATAAGACTTTTATATCTATTTTTAGGGGTTTTTAATGTCATCTTAACATTTTAAAATCATTTTCATTATAAAATCCATCCATATGACTCATTAAAAGTCATTTTTCAAGAGATTAATGTTGCTATTGAGTTTTGTAGGGGTAGAAATGAAAACAGTACAAATCTATGGGAAGTTTGTTTTTGACTTTTTCGTACTTCTTTAAAATGGAAAAAGTCCCCGAGTGTTTGTTTCGATACTTTGGTCACGCTCTCAGAACTCAGTATCAAAGTTCCAAGTATTTTTTCTGATTCTTTTTAGGCTTGTAAAACTGTTCATTGTTAAAAAGAGACCTAATGGAGTCTCCTTTAAGCTCTTTTTGGACTCCCGGAATATGAAAAGATTGTTGAGTACTTGTCTTATTCATACTTGTAAAAGTATTTGAAGAGTCATCTTCCCGACGGTAGGTTATCTATTTTTCGGTTCGGATAGACTATTTTACGAAAAAGGACCCTTTGGAGTTTTCTTTTGTCTTCGTTCATACTCTCTAAATATGAACGATGCCGAGTTTGCTTTATGATTGGACTCGTTAAACTAAACACCGAGAGACCCTTTTTTTTGGGAACGAACCCCTCCTTTCTCAAGTTCGTGAAATATATGGGAATGGACTTGTCTTCAGATAAGATTGAATGAGTGTTTGTTACCCTCTTTGAACTCGTAAAAACAAAAAGAGGAACTCATCAATCATGATGGGGGAATTAAGAGAAGGGAATCATTTTGCAAATCCAATGGCAGTTGTTTGTCACCTTTGAACATGGCACTTGTCTGCATATCATTCATTCAATTGGGTATTCAGCTGACTTACAAGTTGATCCACTTTCATGAGTCATGTCACTCCTTTGATTCTTTCAAAAGAATGCATTGTCCACTATTGCATTGCATGCCTGTCTGGTCTAGTCATGTTGCCAATTCTTTTGTCATTCCGTCCGATGTTCAAAGGAAGAAAGAAGTTGACCTTTGCAGTTAAAACAACCTTTTTGTCATTACCTTGAGTTAGTCCTATTGTTACATTATCTACAATATTCCAAAACTTTGTTCCAAGTTTCATGTCGTCGATGTGGGATTCATCATGGCCCTCCTTCGACGAGACTATTCCTATCAACATCAACTCATCATCTAGGAAGTAGTCTTAGAAACAAGTTTAGTACCTTGAGATATGTATGCCTTAATGACATATTCTCTCGTTATCAATAAAGGTTCACATCATTGGCCTTTGATCGAAAGACTCTGCTGGGTGTTTGGCACCAAGAAATCTATTCACACTCAGTAGATTGTAGTAGGGTACCTTAGGAATCGTTGACATCAATGGTGATCTCCCTCACACTTGTTAACGGTTCACCTCATTAACCAGTAATCAAGTGGTTTCTACCATGTTCAACTTCAGAACATTGTAATCACATAGATAGAATCGTACTTTGTGGAAGACGAGATGAAGGCCCTGGGTATTTGTTAAGCTCTCATAGCCTACAGCCCAGGTTGTGATGGAGTATATTGTATGAAGTACCAGCATGGATCCACATTTGTATGGTTGTGGCTATGCTCAAATTTGCATCTGTATGACATAGATATACGTTGTATATCTGGTAGCTATGTCCACGTTTGAGTCCTCTATCACATGGATCTACATTGTATTCTAGTAGCCATGGTTGTTTATTCCTCTCATGGATCTATCTTGTATTGGTGTGCAGCCATGACGAGGTTACATCTATTCATGAGTCAAAGTATTGATGTATTTTAGATGCCTGTTCAATGATACTTTCCGATCAAGTTGGCTCTTACCTTGAAGTGATATCTTTCTCTATCAAATCTCTCACCTATTGTATCCCTCTAGCCTCATGATTTGGGGGGCATTCTATTACACTCAAAATCTATCACCAGCATGTGATAGGATCCCTAACACGGAAATTTGCCCTCAAATCCCAAACTTGAAGAGAATCCTGCTCTAGGTGTTGGTTTCAACATACAAAATTGCAGCACCACTCTTACCCTCAAATAGATAAGCGGTACCTTGTTCAGCACCACACTAGTTGTGTGAAAACCAGGCGGTGCCACTGCCTTTAACCTATGTTGTTGGTGCGGTTCTTACCCATCATCACTCTGTCATAAAGGGGTATAAGCGGTGCCCTTGGTAAAAAGTGAAAAAATGAGGTTTCTCGAGGATTCTAGAACAAGAGCCTCGTGTCTAACCTTATCCCTACTCACTTGGGTTGGTTAAGGTCAAGATCCCTCTTTGTAGGATATTATGGCTACCTCACCCACCAATCTCTCAACCATCCTATCCATTTGAGCCCTATAAATACAAGCTCATACTCCATGGTTGAGGGGGAGAGATGAAAAGTAGAGTTATGTTGTTGAATTGATACCATAGCCTAATCCATCAGAGAGCAATTGTGGAGCAAGTTGGAGCTATTGAGGACAAGGTGCTAGTCTTGTGAAGGAGTGCATCGGCACTAAGGCACATGATTGTAAGCTCTTTCATTTATTTTCTATTGCAAAGTTGATTTCCTTCCCACATGTTTGTTGCGTTAATCTCACATATATGTTATTGGATCCCTTAGTCACTAATATGGATGTGTAGATGATTTTTTGGTAGCTTTGATGTCTTTGTATGTTTGATATGTTTTATAGGTATATAGGTCCTTCATCAGAGTTACATTCTAGGCGTTTATAACGTTCAGGGAAAGTCTTCAACTGATTTATTCACTCGTTTGTTCTGGATTTGAACCATTCAGACCAGAGGAACAACTTCTGTTCACAGAAGGTGATATATTCATGGTAACACACTTACTCCGCTTATTCCGTGTGTCGCCTTATCACATAGTTGGTTCTAACTAATTAGTGGAGCTGCGAAGTTAAAATTGAAGATTCATTTTTATTAACCTCTCAGTGGAATAACTTATGGGTTGGGAAGTCAATAAGTCTATTTAGTAAGAGTGCGGAATTAATGGGGATGTCAGAAAGTCTAATGGGGTCAAGAATTAGTTTAAGCGGTCTTTTTGGGGACAATAAAGAGACTCTCTGGCACCAAACTGTTAAAACCTAAATAGTACAATTTCAATCTTTTACTCTCCAACAAGACATTGGTCTCAAGGAGATTGGTGCATTCTACATCGTGCTCCATGAGATTCTGATTCAAAAATATATGCAGGTTCCATACATATAACATAAATTACTAACTGGACCTAATCCTCAATGCAATCTTATAAACTCAAATGATTTCTAGGAAATTAATCCTTGGAATTCTTAATTGTAGTTGTTAATTTCTGGCCCATGTATGTAACTTATACAATCCCTTTAATGATCTTAAAACAAAAATAAATTATCTTTCATATATTTGAGAGTGGATTTATTGCTGGTTTGAATTTCCATATGTTTAATTTCAATTTGAGAGTTTAATTGTGCAAGCTGTTCATAATTGTTGTTTCCAATAGAGTTTTCTCCAGCAATTAAAACTAGAACAACTCATCAACATGGCAAACAAATACACACATACCTATGCATGGATTCACGTTGAATAATTCTCAATTTTTATTTTTCCTATGTATCAGTGGTCGTAATAAATTGTTGGAGTTAAAGAGAGAGCTGGAATTCAGAAAAATGATGTACACATGACAGGTATTGGTGGTGATATGACATAATTTACTATCCCTTAATACATAATATAGGTAAAACTTAACAACGTGTAATGAAAGTTGGCAAAGCCAAGCTATTAATAAAACCCCGACTGTAATTTATGGAGGGAAAATAAGAATAAAACGTTGACTGTAATTTATGGAGGGAAGATAAGACATAAACTGGTGTTTCTATACTAGAAAATCTTAAAATGTATGTAATAATGTCATATATACCGGTGTTTCGATGCTGAATTCTCATCCACAATTTTTTTAAAAATGTATGTAATAATGCTCTGGCAACCCCTAGAACCTCTAGCTAAACAACTTTCATCCATGGTGTTAACCCAAAGCAAAAAGAGATGATATGTCAGGTCAAAGAATAATAATAAGTAGTTTAATACTAATTGGTTTTACATCTTTACGAATATTCAAGGTTATTTTTCTTCATTATTTCTATGATACTATGATTTGTTGCTAAGTGGCTGGTTCATCCTTATTTCAATGGACCAAACCCATGAAGAAATTTGAAATTTGATTACTGAAAGTCTTGTCTAATATTATTTCATGAGATTTCTTTAACGTCACTAACAACACTCCATTTCTTAATATAGCCAAGGACTCATGTATATAGGAATTGGAGCGTGCAATACATATTGGCATGGGTTCACAACTTGCAAACCAAAACCTAATCACCAAATGGTAAATTAATTAATACTGTTAAATACGATTCAAACGATATCGTTTTGAAATGCTCAAATATTAGTTCTTGTTTAGACTTTGAGGCTAATGTTTTGAAATGCTTTCATGGAAGATTATGACGAGATCAAATGACTTGCGACTTGACCAAAATTCTCGGTTTCGGTGTCAATTAAACCTAAACAATTTTTGCTCAGAAACATTTTATTTTGTAAGTTATGTTTAATTTTTTACATAATAACAATGCAAATTCTTAAGTCAAAACCAACTATCCAACATTAAAATCCAATCAGAAACATAAAGAGAACACCTTATTTTAATCCACAACATAGATTTACCCCGACGAATCCAGATCCATCCATTTATCTGACGGATGTATAAAATATTGAAGTCCATTAATCTCTATGCCGACTTTATGTAATAAATATTGAGAAAGTTCAGTACCAAAATTCCAAATTCATTTATTTAATTACAACATTTATTTTGTCACCGACTTAGATTAGAATTGTTGTAAGTATATTTATTGTCATGTTTTTAAAACATAGAACATGTTGTTTATTCATCAGTTTTAATTATTAGATACTAATATTGTATGCACACACACACACACATCCATTGATCTCTATGTTTCCACAACATTTTTTTTTCCTATGAATTATATGAAGTTCTGAGAAACAATGGAATTATCATAATGCATATTTATTCATCACTAAGAAGCATGGAGAGGCGAATGAAAAATGGAGCCTCATATAAAAATGAATGTTGATCAATAAAATAATTTGAAATGAATGTTGACTAATAAAATAATTTATTTTATCAAGCATTTGAGAAATAAATAAATGTTGACTGATAAAATAAAATAGAATCGAGATAAATGAATGTTTAAATCCTCCTGCCGATAAAGTGATTGGTTGAAAATCCTCACTACTACCACTGCCAAGTTAATAGCTTACTGCCAAGTTAACATGCAAAGACATGTGACAATGTCGGGGACATTGCCACCACATGAATATTGTTCTTTTAAAATTCTTTTCAGTAATAATCATAACATATAAGTGAATACTCATATTGAGATGATGGTTATAACAAGTTTTAAATAATTTCCACTTTCAAGCACATATAAGTGAATACTCATATTGAGATGATGGTTATAACAAGTTTTAAATAATTTCCACTTTCAAGCATAACCTCAATGGTTACATAGTCACCTATATTTATATGAAAAACATTTGTTTTTCTCCATTTTATTATTGTCATGATAGAACATATGAATTATATAGAGATGAGATGGTCATTGCATTAAGTCTTTGTGTCCCAAAGACTTGACTTTCAATGCCTCTAGTTAGCTAGGTTACTGTGATAAATATGATTTTTTTAAAAATTTAAAATTAATTTTTTTTTTCAAACACATTTAAATGAATACACCAAGAAATATCGATTTCCTATTTTTTCTCTTTTAAATTTAAATTTATTCAAAAACATGAATATTTTATACATATGATGATAAATTGGTCTAAAACTCACGTAATGTATATATTTTTTAGTAAGTTGTCTAATTGAATATGAAAGTAATATTTTGTCAAAGGCACTATAGTCATTATTGGTAAACAATATAAACACATTATTGATATAATATTAATAAATACTTGATATAAACATTAATGATATGACTTTTTGGTTTTTTCAACTTTGCATTAATAACTTGCATCAATATATCTCACCTTATTATTATGTTCCTGACAAGGGGATATATATGAATCGGTCAAGGATATTATTTGGAGTAATTTGTAATAACTTTAACATAAACATATAATTTTTGCTATAGTTTGTATCAATTATTTTTGGGGAATTATTTAAATTTTGATTTATCTTGCTTCCTATTGGTTTATATAGGTGACGTAGGCCTGGGACTTTGTGCCCCAAGACCCGACGGCAAGCTTGCTTAAGCATAAAATGATCATTTTGTGCCAGATATCCTACTGTGTGTGGACAAAAATACAATGGACAAACTGTTGTTACAGTGTTAGTTGTTTTTTTAATATATGAATGGAATGGCGATGGCCATGAATTGACATTCAATCTCTAAGCTTTGCAAAACTTATTGCCATCCAGAGATTGGTATCTTGTATCTTGTTCCATACTAAATGCCTTCAATTCGAGCCGTGGAAATTCTTTGCAAATAGTGCAGCATGAGGCAAACACATTTGTATACACTTCAATTCAGGCACATGTCAATTGCCAGGCGGCAATTAAAAAGCAATGGCGAGCCATTCTATGCCCGAGTCCATATACGAGGGAGTGACACGACCATGACTAGCTCTCCTTTTTTGTTTCCCACACACAATCTTCATTTTCTTCTTTTATTCAGTTGGCTTCATTGTTTGGTTGCTTGCTTTTCAATTACAGACTTCTATTGTTTTTGAAATGTCAAATACCAAAAGTACCCTAGCCACATCAATTTCAAATAAATAGTCTTCATTTTTTGTTTTGTCAATTTTGTAAAAGTTCCTTTGGTTGTTGATCTTCAAGCCCTTCATCAAGTTTAAGAGTAACCACCTCTCAAAGCATTTACAACAAGCGTTCAAGCCTAAAGTCCAACATACTAACATTCTTTCCAAACATCCAAGTTTTAAAGCCCGTCAAAACAAAGCCATAGGTACATAAGATGGGTTTGTTGGTGCTTAGATGAAGAAGTGTAAAAGGTTTTACCATTATAAATGATGGCAGGATGAGACGCATGCATATAAAATAAAAGGTTTTACCATTATAAATGCTGGCAGGATGAGACGCATGCATATAAAATAAAGCCAAATGTTGAGCTTATCAGTTGTGCAAGCAGCGATGAATATCAAACACTGATCTGCCCCAAATGTCAAGGACGGGAACCAGGTCATTGACAATATCATTCATACCAAGTGCTTTGCAAAATACGCACAAGTCAATTGCAAAAATATAAAGGAAATGTTTATCTCCATGCTCGTTTTCATCATCGGGTATATTGAACATAGCTCATCACTGTCAGCATTGGAGATTTTTATAGGGATCTTGATCCTTGGTGTAATAGCAGCCTATAGGGTACGGTTTTGGGTCATTGCAAATCATTTTAGAGCATCCAAAAATATTGTTCTAAGTGTTCCTCTTAATCTCTTCGCCAATGCACTTGACAATGCCACTGAGATCATTCTGCAATTTTTCGTTCATCCTCAAGTATGGAATATCAATAATAGAGCATCCAATTGTCAAGCAAATGCCAAATGCCTTCTAACATATTGACATATGGCATATTTCTTTCACCATGAACTATAAAGATGTTAAAAGTCTCGAAATACATATGGTAATTAGTAAGTATTTCAAGGCATTTAGGCAGCCAATTGACAGCCGGAGGATAGATGAGAAGAATCAGGTGACATAGTATTTTAAAACAGGGATTCGTGTCCTATTTTAAATAAAAATGAGGGAAGGAAGACCAGTGAGTGAAGCAGAAGCAGTCAGTCACTTCGTTTGGTGGCACAATGGAAGAAGCTGCGCGGTTCCCGCAGGAGGCGACTTTGACAGGCGTCCAGTTTGGCCTTGCAGCATCGTCCAGAGAAATTGTAAGTGTAACTGGGTGCACTAAATAGAGAAGAATAATGGGCAATGGGGTCCTTGTTTACAGAGTAATTTTGAGGCAAATAATCTATTTTAACTCAGTTAAAACCCATTTTCATGCCAATTCAGTTGGAAACCACCTTTGAACTCTAAATGTAAAGAATGTGTATGTATGCTATTCAAGTTAAACAAAATATAGCACTTGTTTTTACTTTTTTTGGTTGGGAGTACACTTTTAACCAGTTATCAGCCTTAACAACTCTCCCATCCTTGGTAATGAGCTTATAATTTTCTTGTTTTGAGCATTGAATATTCTCGACAAACCCTGAGGTGGGGTGGGATGGGATGGGACAAAGAGGGTTTAACAAACTTGTTTGAGCAATTCACGAACTGAACTATTTTCCTGGGAAAGTTACCACCCAACCGCCGGCTAAATAATTGACATTGTACTGGAAAGGAAAGGGATCTTTTGTTGAAAGACAAAAAGCAGGAATAATCCAGGTTCATTTCCCCAAAGTAGCGTCATGCAGAGAATTGCTAATTTAAGAGAATTACCAATTCCATAGTAACTCTAAAAATCACGGTTATTGTAACTTCTCCTAAAGTTTCCTAGAAATTTAAATTTCTTAATGTCATCATCTTGAAAAAGGACCAGCCTTGCTTGTTGCAGCACTAATGTGAAGGATGGTGACGACATTGTCATAGATAGTTTAGACTACTATACGCGTTTTTTTTCCATAAAGGCGGTGAATTCCAATAGCTGGTATTAAGTTCTAATTTTACAATAAGATGATTAGAGTTATTTATTGATAAAGGTTAAACGCTCATGGTCCAATGATTACTTAATTGGAAGCCATGCTTTAAATTATACAGTATGGTGCTGGCAGATAGTTTAGACTATAATACGCCTTTTTATTCATAAAGACATTGAATCCCAATACATAGTATTAAGTTCTGATTTTACTATAAGATGTTTATAGTGGTAGTTATTTATTGAGAAAGGTTAAATGTGCATGAGAGGATTACTCAACTTGAAGCCATGCTTTAAAATATACTCAAATTTGATTGATTTCATACAAAAAGCATTGTGTGTAAGGCGACGCACAACTCTGTACATTGGATTTCTTGGACTGCCACTTCCCCACCTTCGGTGATGCATAATTCTGTACATTGGATTTCTCATCTTGCCTCAGTGCACCATGTCGCCGCAGGATGCGGCGTCCACATAGAAACTCTCTTCTCTTTCACCTCAAAGAACTCAATGAATATATTACTTATATACTGATTCCAACCCCAGAAAATTTATATGAACTCAATTTTCTCCCAGCTCTCTAACACAAATATTGAACAGACTAAGAGAAGCCCCATGGTTTTCCTCTAACAATGGATGTGTTTATCTCTTTTAACTGTATTCATCCTAAGTCCTAGCAATTCGACAGAGCACAAGCTTGATCAAGGAATTGATCAAGGAATTGTCGGTATATACAATATTATAGCTGGATTAAAATTTCCAATCTTGTTTTATCCCAAAAAACATCATCGTCTCCTTCGTCGATGAAGTGGCCCAATTTCGGTGCGATATTCACGGTTAAGCACTTTTTTATCTCGTCAATAAAGGCCATCGAAAGATAGTTAACAAAATAATTAGATTTTAGTAGTAATGAGTTTATCTTTTAGTGGTTTAGAGGCATATGGTATTGGTTAATTCATGGTATTATGGTATTTATCTTGATAAAGTTTATTTTAGGGTTTGAAGAATTAATCTTTTAAATTCTTAATGTGATTAGCTTTATTATAGAATTCTTTATGGCTTAGTTTAGTTGACTAAGGATAATGGAATTTATCGCCTAGGATAATGGAATTTATTGTCTTACTATAAAATATACGCAAATTTGATTTCATACAAAAAGGTGTAACATTGGCATTGTCATGCCATTTGTTTTAATGTCATGTAGGTGTAACATTGACATTGTTTGTAAAGCCTTCACTTATATTTTTTTATTTTTCCAAATTGATTAGGTTGAGTGAAATGACACTCGCATTGTTTGTAACCCCTTCACTTATATATTTTTTATTTTTCCAAATTGATTAGGTTGAGTGAGATGGGGTCACTTCTCTCCTAATGACGATTTCATTTTCTCTCTTAATGACGATTTCATTTTCACCGGTTTATACTCTCAGATTGGCCATCTACCTTCAACTGTCATGAATGACACATAAAACACAGCCACTGATTTTTTTTGAAAATTTTATAGTTTTATGTTTATTTTGATTACTTAATGGTATAGTAAAATGTTTAACAAAATTTTAGGAAATGATAAAATATCTTGCAATGTCTAAATATATTAGAATGATATTTATAGCCTTTGGCTTTGCTCTTGCCTATGACTTTATTACGAGGGCTTATGCCTATGGGCAAATTGGGTAAACCACTGCTTTTTCCGATCTTTTTTGCATACCTGACCAGCCTTGAATAGCTTTTTCCTCTCATTTGTACCCCCAATCGACCCTAGAATCCATAGGCCATTAAGATGGATCGAGATCCAAGTTTTCATTCTTTAGATCGAGATCCAACTCTTTAATTTGAAATTTCATAATATAAATATTTTTATCATATCATAGTATATTTGAGTAAGAGGTAAAATAATGTTTAATTTACATATTTTTATTATACATGTGTGTGTGTTTTTAAATATATATGTATAGTTGTTACATAAAGTCTATATGGTTTTTATATTTGATAAGTGTGTTAAAATAATCTATGTAATGAATTTTTCATTTTAACTCAAGTTATTGAGGAAGGCTTGGAATTTGATAGGCATATGTCTCCCGTCAAATTACTATTGAAAATCTTGAGAAACAGTTTCAAAGAAGGGGCAAATAATTAGGTGGAACTTATTTTCATGATAAAAAAAATTTCAAAATGTTATTAATTTTTATTAATAGGTTTTTTTTAAAATAGGTGTATACTTACATAAGTGGTTATTATGATATATGTAATAATGGAAATTGTTGTCTTACTTTACTAAAACTTTTCTATTTGATTGAAGGGTAGGTGATGAGTTTTCCTTCAAGGAGGAAGGTTTTGCTTTCTTTCAATTTCTTCTTTTTCTTATATTGACTTACCATTATTCAAATATGGAGTACTGCCCTCACTTTCATTGCCTTTCTTTTTCCTTTCTACCCTTCCTTTAGAGGATAACTTACTTTTCAAGCCCAAATGTGCAACTCCAAGAGAGAGGTGGGTACCATTTTAGAAGGAGAAGTTAGTTTCGAATTCTGATACTCTGATACTGAAGGAATTAGCTTAACCACCCAACAAGCATCAACAATTTATCATTTAGCTAATAAAAAATGGTTCATCCCCACTCTGTATTTAGGCTTGTCTTTATGTCCTTCATGGTCTATTTGAGATGTAGTAGTCGTTCTCGCAAAGCTAGTAAAGCTCATCCTCACTTTGGATCCATTGAAATAGAACTTGAGTCTACAGTCTTCTAAGTAGTCAAATCTCTACCATCTTCAAAAAGATGCCTAAGTAAGCTATAACAACATTTATTCTATTTTTATTAAGTTTTAAGTAGACTATAACGCAATTTAATCTATTTTTATTGAGTTTTAATTTTTTCCATAGATAATTGGAAACCACTAGCTATCACGGATGCAATGTCAGGGACATTTCCACCTCGTAGCTCTTGTTTTAAAACACATCTCACCCTATTATCTTAAAACACACACAAATTTGTTTTTAGTTTATGCATTTCCACAATTATTTTTGCAAGTATATACTACCACCTAGCCTTGTTAATGAGCGTATCCACATTAATATATGGTCTTAAACCATCAACAATTATTTTGACTCGAGAAGTGTCCAAAAGTTCTTAAAAATGTAGGGTGAGAAAACCCAAATAAACTCGAGAAGTGTCCACAAATTCTTAAAAAAAAAAGGTGAGAAAACCAACCAAAACCAAGATTCGGAATCAAATCATATTTCCTAAAAGTTCGAATTTATGTTTGGTATATGTTGTAATAAAATATTTCATTTGATTAAAAACAAAATGTTTATTTAAAAGATTAAATAAATATTGCGTATTAAAATGTTTATTTAAACGATTAAAAAATAAATATTTGTGCATCATTAGGTGTACGTACAATGTCCTTTGTGATTGAATTGATTAAGGACCGGAAGTAAAGGGTATGATAAACATCCTTAGCACAATTATTTTAGGAGAAAGTAAATGGACATTACAATTTCTTTTGAAGGAGAAAGTGTACGGATATGTATAAGTAAATATTGTGCATTGTTAAGTATACAAGGATGTCCTTTGTGTATGAATTGATTAAGCACAAGAAGCCAAGGATATGATGAGTATAAAACTATGTAGTTTCCTTCTTTATTACTATATTTAAAATATGTGTAAGGATATGGTGTATACTTTATTACTATATTTAAACTATGGATGTTAAAATATGATATATGTGTAAGGATATGGTGTATACTTATATTAATACAATAACTTTTGGAAAAAGTATATGGACATGTGTAATGCTGCTGGTACAATTACTTTGGGAGAAAGTGTATAGACATGTGAGTAAGTAGTGTGCTTTATTAGGTGTACAAAGGATGTCCTTTATGAATGAATTGATTAAGTATGAGAAGCCCTGCGAGGAGTATAATTATGTAGCCTTTCTTTATGTGCTATATTTATGTTTTATTTTTGGGAAAAAATACTTTATTTTTTTTATTTGGATATTAAAATATATTTTATTTTTGATAAAAAAAATTATACTTTATTTTTGGATTTGAATGTTATAATATAATATATGTGTAACCATGTGGTACGCGCTTATATTAGTACAATTACTTTGGGAAAATGTATATGGATATTAATAATAGTATTATTACTTTTTGGAGAAAGTATATGTATATATGCAAAATTTATTATGTTATTATTATTATTTTGGGAAAGAATGTAGGGATATATATAATTATGTTGAAGGTGTTAAATAATGGAGATAAAGTCTCCCAGATTTTTCATTGCTTCATTGAATGGTATTTGGACACGTGTGTTGTTAGTCTAGTGAATGGTGGTTGGACATGTGTCTTGCGTGTTTGGATAGGGGTTTTGTTAACTAGGTTTTGATGCAGCCTTATTTCGTAAACTGAGTGTGGTTTTCCCGTTTGTTGGTTTATCGTCCATCCTGCACATGGTTGGATTGACAGCTTGGGTGATTTTCGATCTTACATGTTTTTGGATTGACAGGCCGGGAAATGGATTTTGGACAGATATTTTGGGTGTTTTGTTATAATTAACGTGTTTTCCTTTTATTATATTTCCAGTTGGAGGAGTATAATGTCTAGGTTGGATGAGATTGCCCGACTGTTTTGGTTTAGTTTTAAGAAATTGAAGGATTGTAAGGTGAAGTTGCAGGGCTCAAACCAGGGGCGAAAGGGGCGTTTTTCAATTGACGCCGAGATGTTTGAAGTCACACCCTCGCTCTTCATGGTGGAGCTTTAGAAGACTAGTGGGGATATGCTGGAGTACAATAAATTCTGTAGCCAAGATCTGAGGCTCACCCTCAAAGCCATCATGTGGACATGGGATGACAATAACAACTCTTAATAGAAAGAGGCAATAGTTAATAGAAAGACCAGAAGTAAATGCTTTCTATTTGCACCATTTTCAGCTTGCCACCACGACAACAAAAAATATAAAACCCAAGCGACATATTTCTCTTTTCCTTTTGTCGTGATTTAGTGTTTGGAAGGTGTCAAGTTGCAAAGAAATCCCTCTGATTTCTAGATATTGCGGGGTATACTCAGTCTGCATTTTATAGGTTTGAAATTATTGCACCATTTTCAGCTCGCCACCACAACAACAAAAAATATAAAACCCAAGTGACAGATTTCTCTTTCCCCTTTGTCACGATTTAGGGTTTGGAAGGTGTCAAATTGCAAGCAAATCCCTTTGATTTACGAAGCTTACAGGCTATACTCAGTATGCATTTTACATGTTTGAAATCTTGTATGTTTTTTAGGATTGTTAAAATTTTCATTGGTTTCATGCGTGTTATTAATTCACTATTTTGATGGTGGATCGTGACTTTTTTTTATAGGGTTTATGTTCCCATTCGCGAAGCCATGGCGAATACTGCAACCGAAATTCATCCTAAAGGTGGCTTCAACTTTGATTTGTGTAGGAGAAATGAATGATCGTAAACAAAGGTGTCCAAACTCCCTCATTCCGCAAGACGGGAACGACCATTGTAGGCCTCGTTTTCCAGGTGTCACATCCCCGGTTTTGACCTC
>LPNX010496777.1:26101-49714 GCA_001517045.1 Pseudotsuga menziesii | reverse complement strand
ACTTGCCCACTCCACCCACGTTTGCCATTCTTCTCCCTCACGCACTCTTCCCTGGTCAGTTCACTACTCTCACCACGAGTTGCTAAAAACGCTCAGGCTTTGCATTTTTTCGCGTCCTTGCCATTGCTGCTCACCTTCACGGAGGGAATTGTTGTTGTTACTCACGCACAGCCAATTTCGCGTCCTTTCAGCTGTTGTTGTTCACCTACGAGCCCAGGAAGAGCTGTTCATTCCTCACGGGGTCTGATTGTTTCTCTCACGCACAGGAATTTCTGGGTTTTACCCACGTGATTTTCTTCTGCGGATTGGTGGACGGTGCAGCTGTATCTTTGCCTCACAAGCTGAGCTATGGATTTGGCGTTGATTATTACCCACGCCCAGGCTAGGAGTCTGTAATTTTGTTTCCAGTGTGGTTGGTGTGAGTTTTTCCATGGCTCAATTGCTTTGGATGAGCTGTTGATTTCACCCACGATTTGGGGTGCTGTTGATTTCACCCATGTTTTGTGGGCGGTGGTGCTCAAATTCGTTTTGGGTCACGGGGCATTTGGGCTGAGTTGTTTTGGCCACGATAGGGCCAAAACCCACTTTGATTTGCCTTGAAGGCTGGAGCTGTGTCTCACCTTTTGTTGGGATTATCCCTGGTCGTCCTTGTTTCTTCACAGAGCTGTGAAGGGTTGTTTTGCTGCTGGTATGCAGTGGTTAGTCCGTGGACTGTGCTGGATTGGCTTGGTTGTTGAAAGCCTGTGAAACCCAGCTGTGTTGGTTTGCTATTGTGCCCCTTGGCTATGTATAAGCCTGCAATTGTCCCTTATCCTGAAGGAATCATGCCCAGCTCGGGGGTGGTAGCGTTGCTGAGAGATAGATGAGCAAGCTGGCCTATGGTTGGGTGGAACGTTGCAGCGACGTAGCTGGTTGCGGGAGAATTCTTCATCAAGAGATAAGTGCTGCTGTTACTTCTCCTCTGCAACTATATACTGTATTTGTTTTGCTTCCGCTGTATGATTGAGTTGGCATCTATGTATGCTTGTAAGCTTTAATTTCAGCATTTGGTTTTCTGTTAATGTTCATGGGGCGGTTGCCCGGATGTGTATGATGTCCGTCGTGTTCTCTTCGTCTGTTGAGGGACGGGGACGAGACACCAGGTTAGTTCCACTATTACTGCTTAGTAGCGTATCTTCATTTGCTTATGTTGTTTGTTCCCTTCTTATCTTGGATATCTAATGTTCTCTAGAAATTTATTGAACAATTATATTAGATTTAGTTTACATTTAAGAATGGTCCAGAAGGGGCTTGGAGTGTAAGAAGATGAAAGTGGTAAATGAGCATTCATGAAACAATACAAGGATTGGAAAACCGACAGATAGGATTTTTTTATTGGAAAATCCTTGCAATAAAAATGAGGAACAATAACCTGCGGCGTAGCCTTCCCCTTTACCCTCTCTCTCTGTGGTGTGTCGAACGAGTGAGTGCGTCCCTCACCCAATTCTAGGATGGGTCTATAAATCCCCTTAATTCACTTGACCATCCCTCACCCTCTAGGATGAGTCAAATAAGAAGTTTGTCCTCTTAGTTTTGCACAATGTTTTCTAAATGGTTGATTCGTCGGATTAAACACTACATTTAGAGTCAGAGGAAGACTATGTGTCTTTCCTTAGAGAAGAAGGATGAAGGATGGAAAGCATTGTATTTGTTGGTATAATAGGTTTTAAACTAATTATAAATGTTTCCTTAGTGTTTTCTTTGTATAATTCGCTACTTTCAGTGCAACATTTGCAGTTGGTTATGCCTTTGCAAATATAAAAGGATCTATCGTAGAAATGTCCCACCATCCCACCCCGTAAAATGTTGGAAATAAGCATTCTAGGGTTCTAATGGATTGCACTCAATAGCCTCAGGAACTTGGTAATGTACGACTGTAATATTGATTCATAGCTCTTGATATTGATAACCAAATTTGATCCTAAGGCCGTTGAAAGTTGAAACAACTAGGGATATAGAAGGATCACAATGGGTGCTAACCATATGATGACCAATTTTTCAATGCACTAAATCTCTTCCACTTGATAAGAACAATGCAATATTCCAGAAGATGTAATATTATTGCCTCTTTAGGATTTTTATAAGAGATATAGACATATTATTAATTTATGGCATTAGAAATTTTTTTATAAAGGGAAAAACAAATATCAGGGACATAAATTCAAGAACAAGTGGACTATACTCTACTAAGAATAAACTGAAGAAACACATGGTGGACTAGACTCACTCTATTTTTATTCCCAACATGCATAGTGGATTCAACTCCACTCTATTTTGTTTTCGTAGAACATAAATTAAACTCTACTCTGTTTTCAATCAGGTTGAAGAAGCAAATACAATTCACTCAGCTTCATCTTCATCTCCTTCCTTACGCTCTAGGTCTAATTCTTATTATCTTAGGAAAGCAGGGAAATGTTTCTAAATTGTCTATGTTTAGTGACCATTTGAAACACATAATATTGATGTTGTTGCCAATAGAATGCATTTATAGATTTTCAACATCATCTATCGTGGCATGATAGAAGTGAGGCTACTCAGGGAATACTTGCTTCAGAAGGCCCGGCAAGTACTAAGATGCAACTCAAGAATTGGAGTTTGTGGAGTCCTTGGATACTATCATAATAAATTGAACATGAACCCACACTACTTGGAAAATGACACTACTTCCTAATCTTATTGGTCATATCTTCAAACCATCCTTAATAGCCAAAGTGATTATAGTAACAATAAAAAAAAAATTGTGGGTATATAAAAACCATGGCTAATTTCATGAAAAATCCTGGTTAGTACAACTTTCTACAAGTATAATGAGAAAGGTCTCTAGTTTCGTGAAAAAATGACTTAAAAACACATGCTGATTTAAATATTATACCTTTAGGGTATTATGATTTACTGATAAGAATGGTTTGGTTAGATAAACATAGAGTTATTTTAAACTTCTATGATAAAACATTCTCACGCTTGGATGATAAGGTTAATACCATGTTGTAGAAGGAGTTCCCAAGAAGGTTACCATAAGAGAAATCTTTTCCTTACAAATGAAAATGTATGTTCACAAGGGATGCAAAGTTTTTGCGGTTTACATAATGGATGACAAAGAGAAAGATAATCAACTTAAAATAGAAGATATAGCAATCTTAAAATATTTTAAAGACATATTTCCATAAGAGCTTCCCAGACTTCCTTCGAAAATGGATATAGATTTTACGATCGATTTGGTACCGGGGGCAGTACCAGCATCAAAGGCTCCTTATCGAATGAATATAGTAGAGCTTACTAAATTAAAATCACAAATACAAGAACTAATTGATAAAAAATACATTCGACCTAGTGTTTCCCCTTGGGGAGCACCGGTATTATTTGTAAAGAAAAAGGATGGCACTCTAAGCTTGTGTATAGATTATAGATAGTTAAATAAAAATATTACAATTAAAAATTGATATCCTTTACCTCGGATTGACAATCTTTTTCTATCAGTTTTGAGGGGAAACAATCTTTTCGAAGATAGATTTAATATCCAGATACCATCAAGTACAGATCAAGATTTAGGATGTCTTTAACACTGCTTTGGGAACTAGATACAATCATTATGAGTTTGTCGTAATGTCGTTTGGGTTAAAAAATGCCTCGACATCTTTTATGTGTTTAATGAATAGTATATTAAGTAAATATTTAGATAGATTCACAGTCGTCTTTATCGACGACATATTAATCTACTCTAAAAATAAACAAGAGCACAAAGAGCACTTAAAAATAATCTTACAAGTGTTAAGGGAACAACAACTATTTGCTAAGTTTAGCAAGTGTGACTTCTTTAAAGACAAAATTCAATATCTAGGCCACATGGTGTCTAAGGACGAGATATCAATCGATCATGATAAGATTAAGGCTATCACTGAATGGCCTGTTCCCACGAGGGTTTCACCTAATTGATCAATATATTATCATGTTCATTCCTAAAGGGCATTTTTAAATTATGAAAAATAGGGTCAACATATTGTAGGTATTGGGGGGATGTAGGGTATAAGGGGGTTTATATACATATTAGGGGGGTATAAAAAGGGATATCTGGTAAAAATAAGGGATATTTAGTAAAAATAGGGTCTTTTTAATTTGAAATATGTATTTGCAGGGGGGATCAACAAAAGGATATTGGCAGTGTAATTATCAATATCTAGTGAAATCATGGGTATTCTTTAATATCCCACAAATGAAGGTGTTATGCCATAGCTTAACTAACTGAAGACCCCATTCTTATTCCAAATAATGTAACCGATATAAGATCATTCATGGGGATTACTGGATACTACGAAAAATTCATAGAAGGATTTTCTAAAATAGCGTACCCTATAACTTCATTACAAAAGAAAGGTAAGAAATTTGATTGGAGTGAAAAATGTACTGATATTTTTAATAAATTAAAACACTTGTTAACCACAACCTCTATTTTAAAAATTGTTGATCCTTTTAAAGATTTTGTTGTATGGACAAACGCATGTAAAGAAGGTCCAGGTGGAGTACTAATTCAATAAAATTATGTTGTAGCCTATGAGCCTAGGAAGTTAAAAGAACACGAGAAGAATTATGCTACTCATGACCTAGAATTAGTTACTATCATACATGCACTAAAAATGTGGCGACACTACCTCATCGAAAGAAGATCCTTATTAATGTCTAATAATATAAGTCTAAAATACTTATTTGATCAATAAAATCTTAATGCTAGACAAGCTAGGTGGCTATCATTTCTAAGCGAATATGATTTTGAAATAAAACATATAAAAGGAAAAGAGAGTAAAGTTGCAGAAACCTTAAGTTGTCATGCAAGCAACAACTATGAATCATATTTATAAAATAAAATTTTAAATGTAGGAAAACTTGACAAAGAATATCCAAAACTAAAGGAAAAGACCATAGGAAATGAAATGAATAAAGTAAAAACAGATCTTAGTCTGAATGGAAGAGGGTTATTACTACACAAAGGTATATTACATATACCAAATTTAGAAGATATTAAATTAATTATTATGGACGAATTACATAAAAGACCATATTCAGGACATCCTGGATATCAGAAAATGATTACCATGACAAGAAAAGATTTCTTTTGGCCTAATATGAAAAAGGAAGTAGTATAATATTTAGCACACTGCATTGAATGCCAAAAATTAAAGGCAGAACACCAATGATCCAGTAGGATTATCACAGCCATTACCCATTCCAGAATGGAAATAGAAAATTATCAACATGGATTTCACAACTAGTTTACCTAAGAATGTTAAACAACAAGACTCAATCATGGTCATAGTGGATAAACTAAGTAAGGTAGCTCACTTTATTCCGGTAAAGTCTACTTATAAGGCTATTAACAGTGCTGATAGATTTATGAAAGAAATTTTCAGGTTGCACGGTGTACCTAAGGTAGTAATCTCAGAGAGAGACACAAAATTTACAGGAAATGGAAATCTTTATTTAAAGGATTATGCACATAATAAAATTTTACCACCGCATATCATCCGCAGACTGGTGGACAAATTGAAAGAGTAAATAAGATCTTAGAAGACATGCTTAAAATGTACATGATGGACAAACCAGGTAAGTGGGAGGATTACTTGCATTTAGTAGAATTTGCAAATAAAAATCACTTCCAACTTTCAGCTAGATTAATCCCATTTGAGATTCTGTATGGCCGAAAAAGTAATATTCCAATATCTTGGAGCAGTCCTGTTGATAGATTAATGTCAGGACCTGATTTATTAAAAGAAATGGAACTAACAGTGAAACATGTACAACATAATTTGAAGGTTGCTCAAGATAGACAAAAGAGTTATGCTGATTTAAAAAGAACTCCATGAGAGATCTAGGTAGGAGAACATGTTTATGTAAAGGTTAAAAGCCAAGAAAAGTTCCCTAAGATTGGGAGAATAATCAATATTGGCGCCCAGGTATTGTGGACCATTTGAAAATTTGGAAAAGATTGGACCGGTGGCATACCAACTAGCATTACCCCTACAATAAATGTACATAATGTTTTTCATGTTTCAATTTTTAAGAAATACGTTCATGATGTTATTCATGTGATTGACTGGAATGTTATACAGGTGGAACTCGAAGGAGAATTTCAAGTGGAACAAACATATTCTCGACAGGAGATAACTTTTACTCCAGAATCGTACCATCGGACAAATCAAGGTGCAATGGAAGCACCTTAGTCCATAAGAATCCACTTGGGAACTAGAAATTAATATGCGGGAGGCATATCCAGCTCTATTTCAAGATGAAATGACAAAGGAACGAGACAAAAAAATAATAACACCAAGGACAATATTATCCTTTCAAGGGAGGTGTATGTAACACACCAAACAATTCTTAATTATTTATTATTTGAAATATATATATATATATATATATATATATATATATATATATATATATTTTGACAATAAAGTCAAAATGAATGTAATGAATTATTATTATTATTGAATAGTTAAAATACTGGGAGGAAACAAAACTAAAGTAGCTATTGAAAGAGTGTATGCTGACCCACAAGGGGAAATGGCAAATGACGAAAGTTGTTGAGTGAGAACTAGAGTGATGCATGAGGCATCTTCCCCAAAATTAGGTCAAGAGTCCTTGTGAAGTGCTAAAGAGCAGGAGACTCATAAATGGCCAAGTCCTAGGAAAAATACTATAAAATAGTATGTCCATCGAATAAGCAGGAGGCTGGTGATGGATGGGGAAATAATCTGTTGATGCAAAGGGATCTCGCATAGATTGAATTTTGTCCTTGTGGTTCAACAAACATGCTCGGGGGTTCTGGAGCAAGTAATATTTGACTTCTCTAAGAGTTGGTTGCGAGGAACGATGGATTCAAATCTATTTTCCTGACAGTGGTGACAGGTTCCTTACTAAATTTATTAACTTTTTAGTACTTAAAATTATAGTCTGAGCGTAGATTTGAATTCTAAATGTATTTTAAACTGAGAATTATATAATGCATCTAATCCTAATATTCTTATCTCTTTCAATAATATGTTCTTAGAATAAGATGTTGGTTGTTAATTACTCATGTACACAATGTAGAAAAATCACAAATCTCTCATTTATTTTCCTATGTTAAGCTACATTTCTACAAATCAAACTCTTTAAATGTATACTCTCAGATTTAGCAGTAAGAGTCGAGCGACTCTTGACAGAGATTTTTTCTATATTCTAAATACATCTAGATAACTTTACCAATGTGTTATAAAAGTATGTATATACATATATTGAATTAATAAACAGACCTAAGTAAGTGTAAACCAATCACATTTTTCTAGGAGCCGAAGGCTTCTACATAGAGTCTATCTCTGTTTAAAATCAATATGCATATATTTTATTAAACCGAGTCTCTGTTTGGGCTTCCATACCCACATTAAGACAAATCTAAATATATTAACAAATAAATATAACTGAACTAAGTGATCACGATCAATCAAACCACTACCAAGTATTCAATTTAACAAGTTAATCATCAAATTCCCGGCTCACAAATTTGAGTGCCAAACTCAACGATAATCAAATCTAGCTAAAAAACAGAACACATTTATTTACCAAATCAATACTATATCTAACAATCAAAACAAACAACAAGATACATTTGACAAATCACAACCAAAATTTTTAAGAATATAATCAAATACAAGTATACAGTCTCTGTTTTTGGGCATCCATACCCAGAAATAGGCAGATATGGTTTAAAACTTAAATTAAACATAATAGAGCCATGATATTTAGATATAAGCAACAATCATTTGATTAGATATCCAAGCTTCCAAATAATAGTAACAATCAAATTGAGTTAAGGTCCAGGAACCATGACCGTAGGGTCAAGTTTATTTTCCCGAAAATTAAATTTACAAATTGGATCTTAAACCTTAAACAAATTACAGAACTATAAAATCTATATTGGCCGTGAAACCAATCTATTAAAATCTCATACCAAACTACTGTAAAAACAATCACTTTCTGAGTGTGAGAGGCTGCGAGGCCCTCCCAAGTAACCAATGCATCTAAGTATAGACCCAACACGGGTTATGTCATAAAAACAAAACTTATCTTAGAATTTCTGTAAGTGGCTGTAAATCCCTATCTTTCCTTAGAACCACAAACCAAAGCAACTGGGGAACCCATCTTAACCACGAACCCAAACAGAGTCTTACCTTGTGACTGATAGATGATCCGAGTGTACTATCCATAATCCATGTCGTGCCAAGTGTTCACATGCAAAAGGACCTAGTGGCATTAGTATAACTATGATAACCAAAATTTATTATATATTCTTCCTAATTAACAGAGAGCGGGGTAAATCCGTCACCTTTGGACAGAGAAGAAGGAATCTCGAGAGGAGGTGACCTTGTCGCCCCTCTCACCATGCCCATCCTTTGGCAACCTGCATTAACACATAAGTATTGTTAAATTTGTACAAACTGTAACTTGCTTGAAAGATAAAGAAAACACAAATGTGAAAATTACCTTGCTTTTCGAGTTTGGGCCATGAGAGTGAAGCAAGCTTATCCAAAGCTTTCACGTATACCTTGACTTGACATGTCAATAAATGACAGAGTTAGAATTAAACCCCAATTAATAATGAATGTAAATTCTTAATTTGTGCAACCAGAGAATAACTTACCTTGCTAAGATGCGTAGAGGGCCAAGGGTCGACTCCTCCTAGATCTCCCTTATTTTTCTTCCTGAACAACAAGGAAACAAGGATGTCAACTCTTTCAAGCTAAGAAAAACCTTGCAAAAATGGAATTACAAAGTAAGAAGGAAATATTTCTTCCTTACCCATTCTTTTAAACCTTGCAGGTTGCAGAGCTTCTACCAAAATTCGAAAGAAGGCGACTGGCTTCCTTTTTAACCTTACAATGAGCCAAGAATGGCCGAGGTTGTAAATGGTGCCACATTTTCCATAACCACTAATAAACCTCAAAACAAACTCAAGATTTCAGACCAGAAACTAAACAATCATTAACATACCACGAAGAGAAAAGACTGGTTGTAGTGTAGCCATGGAGCGACTGAGCTTCATTAACATAAAAAACAAACATACCAAATGAATGCATCGAAAACCCTCATGACAACTTAATGCCATATTAAAAACCCTACAAAAACCCTCGAACTAGATCAATGACAATTGGAGGGTCGATATAAAACCTCTAGCCACAATGCATGCGATTAGCCATGCCATTAAATGTGCTTGGTTGCATTGTCAACTCACAACCGGGGCTATGACATTAAATTTATTACAAGTCATTTAAACCCTCAGTGTTAGAATCCACTTATATCCCCTCCAAGATTTACATATATTAAACTTTATATTATAACTATCAACCCCATGATGTGTAAACCCCACAGGTTAGGGCCTTAGACCTTGACTTAAAGACTTATGTCTGCTACAAAGCCTTCCAACATCTTTTAAATAAACATTTTTGGAATCACCTTTACCAAAAAGAACTCATATAAGGGGTGGGTTTAATATAAACATGTTAGTAATATTATTAATCCTCCCTTTGTCTTCTTTAACCACATAAAGTCTATTTGATTCATTTCCCTAGATTAGGAGGTCTCATCACTTCACTAGTGCATGGGGGACATAACTAGTGGACATATGCCACTTACTACACCTGTCTGCATGCATTTTGGAGCTCCAAGGATCAATCCCTATTTTATAGGAACCCACTATGAGTGCCACCAGCAGTGTCCAACAGTTTACCCCAACAGGTCATTAATTATCCTTAGCTAAACTCCGATCTCCATCATTTAGATCACTTCCAACGTCTCTAGCGCTAGTTTGCATGATTCATGGGAATATAGGCGCCTTTCTTCACCTACCCCCTTCAGTTAACTGATTGTAACTGGTTATTAACTGATTTAGTGATCTGTAGTTGCACTAGCTAGCTATAAATGGTGATTTCCCCACTTCTAGTTAGCTCTAGAGTCAGTCTAGGTTGGTAGATTCAACTACCTGAGTAGGTATTTGAATTATTCATTGATGTTGTATTAGATATTCACCCATAATGTGAATAATCAATTAATGAAAGGTTTCTCATATTGTTCTTCAATTATTCTTCTCTTATTTCTCTTGTGTAATCTATGTGAAGACCATTTTTGTCCCAAGATCTTCTTGTCAGAATCTAATATGTTATTAGATCCTAGTCAAGATATTCAAATTTCCCTCATATATTTCCATTGATGCACCAGAAGCAGTTGAGTTTCCACATAAATCCTGCAATATTTGCCTTGCTAACTTCGGTTTATGTCCAGAGAAGTGTCTGCAGGTGTGACAAACTCTGAAAATGTGCTCTTTGTCGAAATAGAGGTTGACTCATCTTACATAAATTATCTTTCTAGTTTTTTGCAGGTATTCAGTTCTCTTACTAGAAGCGCAACAACATAGCATGGATCTATCTAAGATAGTAACATTGACTTCCTTCAATTATCATGAATGGAAAGCCAATATTAAGATTCTATTGTGCAGCAAAGGTCTCTACAGAGTTACTATGGACTTAGAAATCAATCCTAATGCAGTTGTTGAGAAAGCAAGGTGGCATAACCGAAAGGATGAAGCTTATGGATTTCTTTGTCTCTCTCTCTCTCTCTCCATAAATTCTTTTCCATATTGATGGCTTGGCAGAACTTAATGAAGTGTGGATCAAACTTGAATCCCTCTTTGGAAACCAAGATGATCTTATAGGACATCAATTGGAGAATGAATTGATCTCATTGAGACCAAGTGAATTCGAAACCATTGAGGAATTCATCAACAAGTTTAAGTCAATAGTGCTTTTGCTCAAGCAGTGTGGGATTGAGAAGGAAGAATATCAGTTAATCCTCTCCATTCTATCGAAGTTGGGTCCAGAATACTCAGTTTTTGTGTCAACATTCTATGCTACTAAGCTTGCAGTTCAAAATTGGAGGATGTATCCTTGGATGCATTGATAGATTCTCTCACTCAAGAGAAAGTCAAGCTGATTCAAATGGGGACTCTCAAAACCTCAAAGGATCATGGGCTTTCTTCTCTTGGAAGCAATAATATCAAGTCCAAAGGAAAGCTAAAAGTGAAGGAGAAAAAGCCAAAGTTAGACTCCGAAGATGAAGGTTCTAACTCTACTGATGAAGGTTCAAATTTCAAGAAGAAGGGAAACAAGAAAGGAAGATCAAAGTGTATCTATTGCAGCAAATATTCTCACAATGGAAAATATTGCTTTAAAAATAAAATGGACATCATGAGTCAGTTGCTCAAAAGAAACAACATTGATGTTCCAGATTTTGCAAGAAGGGAAAATTCTGCTAATCCCTAGGGGCACTGTAATACTATGCAATTCAAAGGTAATGATGCTCATGCTTTGGTTGCTAGAGTAAAGTATGTTTCTGATGTTTCTAATTTTGATACTCATTCTGATATATCAGAATAAGAAATATCTTTTCCTCCCATTGAAAAAATACATGCCAGTATCCTAGAGCCATCTCCCCTCAATATTAGTTTTTTACTACCAGTTTCTGACACGCATTCATCTGAATCCTTCAAAATCCATTCAGATTCTTCTTTCTCTAATTTAGAAGATGATTTTCAGGCTGATATGCAGGTTATGACACCTCTGTCCCATCCATTTGATACTCAAAAGACCCTACAATTCCCAAATTTCTTAGTTGGTAAACTAGATAATTTCATGGTTTCCCATACTGTATCACTAGTGAAGGTTGTTATCATGTCTTTGTTTTCTATCATTGGTTGGTTTTCCTTATCATTGTCTATAAGTGGGATGCTGTTAAATTTTTTTGGGTGTGATGTAACCTTTATTATGTTGAATTTTAGATCCTTATGCTCACCATATTTTCCCAATTGTCAATGTAGACTAGTTGCACCTAGTTTTCCTACTATGACTCAACTAGATTTTGGAGCCACTATAAGTTGGTTGCTTGCTGCTCCATATGAATTAATTTATGATATATCAGAGCCTCATAAGCTCTATTACATAATTAGAAAGGTTCCACATCAGTTTGGAAAAAAGTTCATGATCGTGTTCAACATTATGCAACTACACTAGAAATTGTGCATGTTGATTTCATTGATGTTCTTTGGTTAGGAGATGATTGCACACATCTCTTTTCCACCTCTGATTTTATGTTCAGATCTAATATTTTATGTTGTCACATCAAGAAGAATTTATATGATTCTCTTTCATCATAAGAAGATGAGCTACAAGGGGCTTCCCCTCATGTTTTTTGTCTACACATCAAGGCATCTACAATAACTCTACAAATGTTTTCACCAAGAAGCGGTACATCCAACTTATTTAAGTGAAGAACAAAGATAGAATGAGGATATTCATTTAAATTCTGTGCCATGTCCATTTTTTAGGAAGGATCTTCCCCATGTCGTTTTTCCTGTTCCCTCAATTTTCCATGGACAAATTATTTTTGCATTTAGATTGTAATGGGTGACCTTTGGTCTTAGTTACCACGGCCCAGGTAGTCCAAAGTTAGGATTAAAGGGGGGTGTTAGGATTATTATTAATCCTCCCTTTGTCTCCTTTAACCACATAAAGTCTATTTGATTAATTTCCCTAGCTTAGGAGGTCTCATCACTTCACTAGTGCATGGGGGACATAACTAGTGGACATCTACCACTTACTGCACCTATCTGCGTGGATTTTGGAGATCCAGGGATCAATCCCTATTTTATAGGAACCCACTTGGAGTGCCACCAACAATGTCCAACAATTCACCCCAGTAGGTCATTATATATACTTAGTTAAACTCTGATCCCCATTATTTAGATCACTTATAGTGTCTCTCGCACCAGTTTTCATGATTCATGGGAATATAGGCCCCTTTATTCACCTACCCCCTTCTGTTAACTGATTGTAACTGGTTTAGTGATATGCAGTTGCAATAGTCCGTTATAAATGGTAATTTTCCCACTCCTAGTTAGCTCTAGAGTCAGTCTAGGTTGGTAGATTCAACTACCTGAGTAGGTATTCAAATTATTCATTAATGTTGTATTATACATTCACCCATAATGTGAATAATCAATTAGTGGAAGATTTCTCATATTGTTCTTCAATTCTTCTTCTTTGATTTCTCTTGTGCAATCTATGTGAAGACTATTTTTGTCCCAAGATCTGCCTGTCAAAATCTAATAAAGCAAATAAATGTTATTGTAGAGTGTAGCTAGGACTAAGCCATTGGTCTAGACTTATGTCTTAGGTAATCAAAACCATTACAATAATAAACTTAGAGACTTAAACATCACCTTGGCGAGGTTGCTACCAAGTCATCGCTACAAATAGAGACAACGCCAAACAAAAGACACACCCTGCCATTCAAACATCAACAAGACTAGTTAAATCTTATCCATGAAATTGAATAAATAGTATGTCATGACAAATATGGACATGCTACAACCAATAGATTCGTGTTGCGACAAGATTGAATAATAAATTGTAAAACATTTATATATATAAAATTTACAAATGTGTGACATTATTATGCCTATCATATTATTTAAAGACATATACTGTGATAATAATTTTAAAATTACAATTTTATTAATTCAATATTATTATTATTTAAATATAATTTATAATTTTTATGTAAATTACTAAAATTGTTCATTAAATTTTCACCTAAACAATAAAAATATTACACAATAATATTATTAAAATAAAATATTATTATAAATATTCATATTTAAAAAAACACAATTTAATATATACATAACCATTAACATACCACCAAAATAAAACAATAAAAATATTACACAATGATATTATTAAAATAGAATATTTATTATAAACATCCATAATATTACAAAATACCATTTAATATTTACATAGCCATTAACCCACAACCAAAATAAAAATATTACATAATGATATTATAGTGGGAAACATAGAGTTCACATAAAGTGAATTAGAAGATGCACCATTTCTTAGAAGCTAGGAGTTGTAAGTTGTTATGGTTATTTTAAAATAGTTGTAAAAATAAAGTTAATTATGGTATTTTGAGATGGATTTTTTTTTTAAATTAATTAATCTTAATAAAGATATAAATATTATTTTTCCTTCATTTAAACTATAGCGTTTATGACTAAACTTTTTTCAATTTGAAGAAATATTCAAAGCAATATTAAAAGTGAATATTCCATATGAAGTTAGAACAAACATATTAATTCATCCAAAGTGAACACATATTTAAAATATATATAAATATAAATAGATAAACAACAATATTTTTATTATTTTATCAATTAATTAAAAAAAATTATTAAAAATTCTCAAAAAAATTACATTATAATTCATAAATATTAATACACTATTAATAAAAAATAATATCTGATATACATAATCATATTATTAAAAAAAATATTTAATATACATCACCTATTATTAAAAAACAATATTTAATAATCAATTGCCAAAACCAATGTTTAATAATCACATACGAACCACCTTTAAAAAAAGAAACTGCCCAAATCCTATTTGAGATTTATAAAAATAAATTATTAAATATTTTTAAAAATCACTAAATTGTAATATGCTAATTTTGATGCTCAGTTTGAACACGTGGAAAAATGGAAAAAAAAAAATCAGATTCACTGTAGACTCGGTGAAAATGAATGGTTCAGTTTCTCTAAGAGGAGATTGAATCCAAAGAGCCTCTTCTCAACCCTGGTTTATCGGCCATAGTTTCCAAAAAAATTGTTGTGAATGTTATTGGAGTGGACACCCTTCTCTCATCAACCATTATTGACAGGAATTGGCGTGAATGTGGTTGGATTGGAAACCCCTATTTCATGGTTTCAATTTTTTCTCAAAGATACCTTGCATTTATCATTAGAATTCATCAAAATGTGGATCAAAAAATGCACGAACTCGACTCGATATCTCTACATTTCTATCCAAATCTGGATCATCGACCATTGATGGCAAGAATTGGCGCGAATAAGAAATGGAAGCCCTCATCATATTTGAGAGGTAGATGTTCATTTTCTTGGGTCCAAATCATTCTATTTAAAATTTCATTTGACCTCATTTCATTCCCTATGTACGACCATCCTAGAGAAGCTGACAGTGAAGTGTTGGTTATCTTATTCAGTGCTCAACTGACCTATTTCAACTTAGAGGGGTTATTTTGAACAAACATCATTCGCCTGATTGATAGATTTCTCAAATACATGGCATGATTCTTTTGATTGGTATGTTGGTTCTTCTTGTTTTTGCAGTGTCATACATGGTTGTTTGTGCCCATATTTGCACTTTTAATGCTGTCTATTTTCTTTACTACTGCTTCACTGCTTAGATTTGGAGAAAATAAAATTTTATTGTTTTTCTTCACTTACTAATCACATAGACTAGGCTTCTTATTTGTTAAGATTATTTAATCCTCCCTTGACCATATATGGTCTAATTGATCATCTTGCCTAACTTAGGAAGACATTATTACTGTACTAGATTATGAGGAACGCATATAAAGGTTAACTGCCACTTAGTGCATGTTCATGCAGGAGTTTAAGTGCCTCTGAGACCATTCCCTACATTTTAGGTGCCATCAACAACCTCCATCAGTTGGTTGTGGTAGGTAACCAGTTATGTTAGGTCAACCTTTAGTTAGATCACTCTCAGTTAGTCTAGCGCCAGTTTTGCATGGCTGCATGGAGAAGTGGCGCATTTTTCCACCTACCTCATCAATTTAACTGGTTTAACTGATTGTCAAACTGATTTAGTTATCCAGAGTTAGACTAGTGGTTCCCATGCAACGATTTAGACACTCCTAGTTAGCCAATAAGTAAGGTTTAGTTGGTATATTCAAATCTTATCCACGTGATTCAAATTCTATTTATTGTAACACTGTTGTATACTGCTGGGAATAATGAAGATTAATGTTGTAATTCACTGATCAATTCTTATCATATTTGTCTCAAATTTGTCTTGTTTAGTGTACATTGTTCTTGATATTCCACCACATAATTCGCCTCTCAATTGGTCTCATTTTCCTGTAGATCAATGGTTAAATAATCTAACATGGTATAAGAGCCTTGTTCAGGCTAGCAACAAGTCTTGTCCAACCTTCGTTGTACACCAGAAGCAATTGAGTTTCCACATAAATCCTAGAATGATAGCCTTGATCCCTCTAAATTTTGTTCAGAGAATTCTATCTAGGTGTGATGAACTCTGAGAAAGCGTACATGTCGAGGTGGAAAGGCTTGAAACTGGCATGATTGCGAATTATTTTGTTTTTTCAGTGATAGCCACAACTTCAATATGGATTCGAGATTATCAGTTCCTCTTCTTAATCCATTCACAAGATATTTAGAGTGGAAATTGAAGATGATTTCATCTCTAAAGAGACAAGGTCTCTATGAGGTATCTATTGGAATTGGTAAAGAGTCTTATGAAGATGAGAATGACTGGATAAATGACGGTGATAGAGCTTTTGGAACAATATGTCTGACCTTTTCTCTAAGCTTGCACTACCTTATTAATTCTGTTGAATACCCAAAGGATCTCTGGAACAAATTGGAAAGAACCTTTGGCTAGCACAATGAGGATCATTATAGCAATTTGGAGAGCACACCCAGCACCAAAAGAGTTATTTCTTCAAAAGTATTGGCCTTTATTATCTCGAATGAAGTTGTTCAAGATGAAGAAGAAGCATAATCTTCCACATAGTCAATTCGAATTGAAGAAAGTCTCCTTGGAGTGGCTCCTACTCCTGCTGCTACAGAATTTTATGAGATCTATGATATCTCATCTTCTCATATAGCCGATATAGAAAAGCCATTCAAATCTCTTTTATTGAATAAAAACTCTCCTTCCATTCTACTCAACCATTCTCTAGTGATTCTTCTATTTTAAATTATGTGCAAAGTTTTCTAGTGATTGCTTTAGAAAATGAAGAGGAATTCGATTTCTCTCTCTCTAAAGTCCAATACCCACTATTCAATCATTTCAGTTGTGGTAAAGTCCAATACCATGTTTCACAAATGATGCAACCAAGCACAAAGACATACTATGGAAAAATTGGTAAATCCAAGAGGGAAACCATGAAGTTGAATAGAAAGAAACAAAATAAATAGGTACTTCAGTTAGGTCCTGATAAGACTAGGTACCTGATGTATGCCTATAAGGGAGGAAATTTCTATATCACTGCCATGGAGGATACTCAGAGCCAAGTGTAGGATGCATCTCGGTGAGTTGGCATCAGTTTTACAAGACAATGGGGATATCCATAAATATGAAGGATCTTCCTTCTATATATTAGATTGATTTCTGAAGGTAATCTATGGAGGGTGACTTTGATGGGTACACCAAAATATATAGTGAATTGAAAATATTGAGGGATAAAAATAAGAGGGTTGAGGAATATCTAATAATTGCCAAGGCTATGGAAAGAAAAAGGATATAACCACAAGGGACCTTAGAAATACTTACACTTGAGTTGAAAGAAGTTGATACTAAGTCATAGGAAATCATAACTTTGGAATAAAACAACCAATGTAGAGGATAAATATGCTAAGTTGGATAAAAATGTCAAGGACCTTAAGCCATCACTAAGAAAGAAAGAAGTGGACATGAAAACTCTAATATAAGAAGTTGATACTGCTAATATGTAGTTATTAATAAATAATGTTTCCCAAGGATGAATTTGGAAAGAGAAGATGGAACAATTGGAGAAGAGGCCATTAAAGCATGATAGTGTAGAGGTAGAATGCATTAATATATCTATAGGAGACAAGGAGTAGAAGGTAGTTTATATTCAAACTTAATTTTGCAAAATCCTAGGAAAAGGACCTTTAAGCTACATAAGAAAGAGAGAATGCCTTGAAATAATCAAATCAAAGAAAGCACACAATGAGATGAATCCAAAAAAATGAAATATTGGGAAGAATGAGATGATTTAGACTAGGAGGTTGGCCTAGGATAAAGTAAATGATGATGTGCCTAAATTGAGACCTTATCTGGATCCATGGGGGCTTCACTTGTTTACCAATATCCTATCACGTTAGTTCATGTTGTGGGTTTTAAAATTATTAAAAATTGAACCAATATATTGCAGGTATTGGGGGGGATGAGGGGTTTAAGGTGGGGGTGGGTACGGTGGTTTATAAGGATTGGGGTATAAAAAGGGGTGGGGAGGAGGTTTTAAGTGTTGGGAGGGGGTTTCAACAAAAATATTTTGGGTCAATATCTATGGAAATTAAGGGTATTCTTTAATATCCCACGATCGCACGTTCTATGTGAGATGTCCACTAAGTGAAGTCCCCGTGTCTAGATCATTTACGATAGTTTTATGCTAAGGTGGCATAAGTGGAAAAATATGTGAAAAATTAAGAACTTGAACTTAGTGGAAAGCCACAAATTTACAACCATGACATTTAGGAATGTTATAGGCTAACAGATAAAAAATTGGACTATTTAGGGATAACAAACATGACAAGAACTAGAGATAATGACAAATGCTAAATGAGTTTATACAAAGGATAATATTGTTCAGGAAGTAGAGGAATTAAGATTGGCTTGTCTCGAATAACTTCAATTAATGAAGTCAAATCTTAGGTAGTTGGTTGACCTTTAAAGGCCACAACATATATGTCTTCTTTCCTTTGTGATGTTGGAAAGGGGGTTCTTGTAGCGTACCCACTACTCTGATACTGCTCTGATACCATAATGTAGCCTACCCTTTACTATGATATTGCTCTAAAACCACACTGTCACGACGTACCCATAGCTCACCTAGCTCATAGGCCATGACTCACATAGCTCTGATATGCCACGATGTCCATGAACATGATGCCCATACACCTGAATGATATGGAGAAGAATTTAAAACTTCTCCTTACTATCTCTTTAACACGGTCATGGGTCATGTAACATCCTTTACATTCATTCTTAGGCTTAAAAACCACTGTAACAATATTTTCACCCTTGATAGATCCATTCTTTGACCAAAGAAACCTTTTTCGCACTGAGCCTATCCTTTTCGCACTCCACCTTTCGCCTTTCGCCCTTCCTCCTGCCACTTGCGAAACTTGGGAATTAGAAACATAATGTGTGACGAAAATACTTTATCCAATTTCTACTTTCGCCTTCTGCTTGTGGAACTCGAGAATTAAAATACCAACTTTCGACGAAATCACTTTGTTCAATTTTCACTTTCTTCCTTTCACTTGAGGAACTCAAGAATCGAAAAACCAACACCTGGCGGAAGCATTTAGCCAGTCTTCCGCCTTCCGCCTTTCGTTGGCGGAACTCGGGAATCGGAAGATCAACATTCGATGGAAACATTTAATCACCTTTCTGCCTTCTGCTGTCGAAACTCAGGAATCGGGAGATCAACATTCGATGGGAAATATTTGACCACTCTTCCGCCTTCCGCCTTCCACTGGCGAAACTCGGGAATCGAAAGATCAACAATTGACGGAATCGATCTATCCACTTTCTTCCTTCCGCCTTCCTCCCTTCTGCCTTCCTCTTGCGAAACACGGGAATCAGAAAAACAACTTTTTGACGTAACCTTTTTCCCATTTTCTGCCTCCCGCCTTTCACCTTCTGCTTGCAAATTCCGGGGTGCGGAAACACACTTTTACCTTAGAATTTCTGGCTCTTTTCTGCTTCCGCCTTCTACCTTCCGTAGGTGGATCTCGGGGTGCGAAAAACCAACATTTTGCCTTCTTCTTTTTCTATGTTCTGCCTTCCACCTTCCGCAAGCGGACTCCGGGGTGCGGAAATGCTTAAGTGTGGTGCATTCTGACTCTGTAACAGGATTCAAGCCTCTATGAACTTAGGAAAAATGCATTGGAGACCAAAAACATATGCAGAAGTAAAATGCAGGAAAATATAATAGCAGTAACTCTACTTAAATCATCTAGCAAGGATTCAACACATTCATATGTTCATAAGCAATTATATTCCATAATTAAGAATAACCAGAGAATACTTATCTTGAAGATGAAGTTGTCCCGCAACTAGCTATGCCGCTGCAACGTTCCACCCAACCATAGGCCAGTGTGTTCATTAATATCTCAACACCACTTCCACCCCCGAGCTGGGCATGATTTCCACAAGGAACTAGGGAACAACAAGCTCACACATGTCCAGAACACATCCAAACATAGCAAAACCAACCTCCAGTTGGGTTTATCATACTACTAAGGCAATGACTCACACCTGGTCAAATTCACACCAAGGCTCGGCCAAACCAACCAACAGTTGGGTTTATCAGGGGAAGGTAGAATTACTAAGCTATGTGCTCAACTAGAGAGATATGGACACCTACACCATATCTATCCATCTTGGCATTCCACAATACCTACACACCCAACACGAGGAAGTATTCCCTTCGCTGCTACACAGTCCATCAGGCCATACCTTCCCTTCCAGTTCTCTTCAGGGTGTGCATAGAATATTTTCCAGCTCAGGATCTTAATCTTTCTATGAGGTTCCTCTCTTCACTAGGTTTATTAGCCAATTATGGGCCTCTTCCACTCCTAAGTCTTTCAGACCAAAACAAGGATGCACATCACAACAACCCACAGGGAGACACAACAACATAGGGCTTCACTCTATAACACATAGAAACAGGATCTCATAGCACTTTGTAGTTCAGGATAACCATGGTTCACTTACACATAGGAAAAACACCGCAGAACAACTCTTCCGTGACTCCAGATAGTGAACGATCAATGTGAGCAATGCATGTCTCCAGAATGATGAACCCACCCCTAACAATGAATGCTGAGGAAGACCAAAACCTTCTCATGTCTGAGAGAAAAGACGGACTGGAACACATCCCCGTGCTTACTTGCTGTAGAAGTAAGAATGCGGCTTCCCCAGACTGTAGGACGCAAGTTTGCTCAGACAGGAAATCAGATTTCCATGCCTTGCTTTGCCCAAGGCATTAACTGCCTCAACCAACTTCTGGAAGGAATGAATGATTGAGGACAGAGGACAAAAAGGTAGCTGAGGGTTTATGGGTTCCCCCATTGACATCTGGTCTCACCCTATTGGCTCAGGGGTTTGGACAACTCCCCACCCTATTCCTTGTGAAATCATGCCCCCATATCTTTCACGTTGCAGTGCATAGCTAGCTGTGGTCTTTTATCAATTGCATATTTACATGATATATCAAAATATACTGTGCCTGACTTAGCACCATAACCGTCGGCATCAACCTTGATCACCGATACACAAAACACCAATCAATAGCAAGGCCTTGGCCTTGAGCTCCTTACCATGATTTAAATATAATATATACATCATGTATAATTTTAATTCCAAGGAGTCAAAACCGAGGTGTTACAATTCTTCTCTCATCACTATTTTTCTTGATGATGTAAAAATCTTGGTGTACTAGTTTCTTGACTTATAATGCAATATATGATGCATTTAAAAAAAAAAACATAACAAAGTAAAAGGACCATAGATAGATGCTAGGGCTTCATAAACACAAAAAAGCATACCATGACAGAACAAATGCAAGCGAGTGACTATGTAATTGTAGGACTAAACTTGATATATAAATAAATGTACAAAGATAAACATAACTGTCATATGCTTATGGAAAATACAATAAAAGTTACCTTTTATGAAGTATGCATGTTTCACTTGTGATTAACATTTGTCTAATCATATAATAATGCCATATTCATCAAATTGTCAATGATGAAGTTCTTTGCTGAGTATACATATTTCTTGAGTGTTCGACATATGGATAATAAAATAATAATGGCATAGTCATCAATTTGTCATCGATGAATAACTTCATGGGTTTGATTAAACTCACTCGGGGATTAAAAAACGATTGACAAAGATGAGAACCATCGAGAAGAGATGGAAGGTGAATGTGTGGTACCTTCGACTACAACACTTACAAATGGTGGCTTACAAAAATATGGACCGCACATGCCGATCGGTTTGGAACTGAAACGGGACTGGTTTTGACCTGGACGGAGGTCCCAAGTTTCTCTGGACAACGATGGCGTAGAAGGTCAGAAATCGGGCGTGGATGGCCTTGGCCACTAGCAAGGGCTAGGGGTCTGCCCTGGTTTTCTCAAGAATGTTCTTGTATTGCCCATGTGATATTGGTGATATCTGTGATGGAGGCTGACTGTTGGGGTTTTCGAGGTTCGTAGACACTTGAAGGTCTTTGTCAGTGATGTTTACCTTGCCGGCAGTGATGGAGGATCTGGACTTGGTTGATTATTCGAGCGACAGGTTGGAAAGCTCTGACATCTGGGAGGTGCCAGGTGGAGGGCTAATTGAACAGATGGTGGATTTTCCCTGTTTGGGACAGGGGGTTTTGGGCCCGGCTTGTTTAGAACCGGTAGGGTTGAAGGATGTTTCCTCTCCGTCTGCCCTTTGTGCTCGATCGGTGTCGGAGACTGTTCCCGTTTCACATGTGAAGTCTTCTGCTCATCAGATTGATGCGGTGTTTGAATCATCGCGCCGGAGGGGAGAGGAGGATTTCATCGCAAGGTTTTTAGGGTCTTCGGATTCTGACAATCGTGGAGGGTTCGAGGTTGTAGAAGGATCTGTCCAGGATTTAAACAGGGAGGTTGGTCCTTTCTCGCTTGGCAAGGGAATTCGTGGAGCATTCTCGGAGGATGAGCTGAGGTTGCCGCTAGATGAACCTGAGCAGCGTGGTTTTGGGTCTCCTGGAAGGGATTCCTTTGGTGGCTGCCCAGGAGTTTTGGGTGAATCCGATGGAAGACCAGAAGGGGCTTGTGGCTCTTCTAAAAGACGAAGAAAAAATTGGATCAAAACAAAGAAGATTCGCAATTATGTGGTTGGCGAAGATTTAGAGTGGGAAAATGTTCTGAACATGGCGAATTGTACTCTGGTTGGGAGGGTTATGGGCAGGCATTTCTCCAAAAAAACTGTTCAGGATTGGGCTGCGGTGACTTGGGGCACTCATTTAGGCTATGCTCCTGTGATTGTGCTATTGAACAGAGGATGGTTTGCGGTCAATCTGGAGAATGAGGAGGACCTTAGATGGATACAGTTCAAATGCTGGCATATAGACCATTCCCCTGTTCTCATGAAACCTTGGAGTCCTCTGTTTGATGCCAGCAATGAAAGAGTTAATGTTGTTCCTCTTTGGGTTAGACTACCAGCTCTTCCATTACATTTCTGGGATGTGTATCATTTTAGGAGGATAGGCGATATACTGGGGTCATTTCTGGAGGCGGACCTCTCATTCATAGATTCTATGGAGAAGAAGGTAGCCAGAATCCTGGTAAATATTAATCTCAGGGAGGGATTGGCAGAATCTATTAATCTGGATTGGGGACCAGTGATTATTTCTCAAACCCTGGACTATGAGAATGTTCCGTTTCGTTGTAGACGATGCCATGTATATGGGCATTCGGTTTCGGCTTGTTCTATGCCGGTGCGTCCTCAGAACGGAAGTCAGAGGAAAGTATTTGGGGCTGACCACAAGGGCACATCTGTAAAGATTGCTGGATCCTTTGGGTCGGCTCAAACCACTGTGGTTGAACGAAGAAGCAATCCGACTGTTGAATATTTG
>LPNX010496777.1:1772-21635 GCA_001517045.1 Pseudotsuga menziesii | reverse complement strand
AGTTTTTGGTGGAATGGATTCACGCCTTAGTGATTATTCAGAATGTAATTTTGATCTCGAAAGATGAATGAAATTACGCTTTTTTTCCTTGGAAAAAAAAAAAAACACTTACAAATGGTCGAATAAAAGGAGGATATGATGATTCAACTAATCATCTATCTACAACTTGAAATCCATTGAACAATCACACAACATACACTTTTACAAATTAAATTGAAATTGTTTATTTCTACCGACAAAATAATATGAAAGAATCTATAAAAATTATAAAATCATTATAATAATAGATATACTCGGTGAGGTTAAGATTAGGATCCTTTCTTCCCACTTATTTTCATGTCCACTCTACAAAGAAGGAACCCTTGGAAAACAAACATTGAATCTCAATTCAAATTTTAGATTGGTGTGTCATTTAGGGGAAAGCATTATATAGAGATTAAATCGCTCCTCACCATCTATGATTTCATTCAATATTTTTTAAGTTAAGAAACCGTCAAACCAAAATCCATGGGAAAATGCGACTATATAACCAATTTAGAATGAGGAGAGGGGGTGAATGCAACTATTTAATTAATTTACAAGGATGAGAGGGGGTGAAATATCTCTTAAACACCTCAATTACTAGAAATCCAAGGTGAACTAATACTTCAACTCAAATTGTAGTGGGAAACAATGGTTTTTCTTTTCCCTCCCTCTTAAATATGAGTGGGATAACTCGTTGCTAGATATATATTTTTTAATAAATAGTGGGTGATTCTAAAAAAGTTATTAAAAATTATGAACTAGGTAAATTGGCCATTCAAAAATTTTAACCTCTGAGATTTTCCCATGGGCTAAACTTCACCCCTAAATTTTTCCATGCCCTACAATGTAGTAGTTTGAGTACTTCATTTTCAAGGATATTAATCTCGAGAATCTTCAATAATATCCTAAGACACTAGTTTTTAGTCTTTGATAATGGTTAAGGCTCCACAAACAATCAATTATTTTATGTGGTGGTCTAAGGAAATGTTTATGGGCTTGAGAATAAGAAGGAAAGTTTTGTCAAAGGATTTATGATGTTGGTCCCTTGACAATGAATATAGTCAAGATATTGAGACCTGTCTATGGTGTGTGAAACATCTCAATGGATCCCATCTCCAACTCTTAGGGCATATACATTTTGGCGAGGGCTCATGTCATTATGTCTAGGCTTCTTCATGGTGTTTGAAGGCCTTAAGTCCTTTATTTATGCCATTGACCATGTTTATGCATCCATATCCATTTTGAGTCCATGCCATTGTTTACCATATTAACTATGCTTAAGTGTCCAACCCCTTATTTTCCTTGTTGTCCATGTTTAGGATTTATTTGGTACTCTCCATGTTGGCACCCATATCAAGATAATGTTACAATGATTGTTTTTTTGACATGTTGTAATAGGAACATGTGAACGTTATCAACATGCATTTCTTGTTAATTCCTCCCACACATTACTAACACATACATGCTAAGATGAAGAAGTTTCATTTCCAAATCTTGATATACCAACACTTTCTTGTAGTATGGACGAAAGCAGAAGATTTAGTTTCACAAGTATATTTTGCAGAAACCTGGATAGTTGCTTTGTTCTAATACCACATAATTTCATTTTATTGATCTGTTCACCTGATACCAAGATTATTGAAACCAATAATGTAATACTTCCACTCATTTGCAAGGGCTCCCATCAGACCGAGATCTCCACCCCTTAACCAATAAGATAAACTAGTACCAACACAAAGATTTTGTTTAATCTACGCTAACATTTGATAACCATTCTCTGAAAGGAAGGAAATAAGGAACTGAGATAAGATATAGAAATCATCTCCACCTAAGAAGGGATGAATACAACTTTGCTCATTACCAATTTCTAATCTAGCCAAAAACCCATCCATGGGTAAGATTTTATAATGCCCCTTTAGAAGATGGAAGCCTTATTCACCTTCTTGTTCTTTTTTGTTAAATCCACTCCACTATTGAAAGTTTCCTTACTTATTTGGATAAGTGTGTGCCAAAAAGATGAAAACACCTCTCCAAAAGATTTTAAGACTCATAGCAAAACTAAACCTTATAAGATTTTTTATTCCATATCCCCATAATCTCTTTGGAAAGTGATTTTTTTCCTAACCTACCAAATGGAACTTATCCCACATAGATTCATCCCCACATAGATTTAGAGACCAAAGGAATTGCAGGAATTGCATCATCCCCTCCTCAAGCAATGTAAAATTTATAATACATTATATTTGCAATAGATAGTGAGTATATTGGAATACTTTCTAATATTAATTTTGACTAATTTGTTAATGTGTCGTAAAATGAAAACCATTTGCAACACCAATTACCTATTTTTTCCCACTTACCTTCGAATGAAAATAATTTATAACGCCAATTATTTATTTTTTTCCACTTTTCTTAGAAACCAAACCGAGTCTTCTTTTATACTTAAATAATATCCCAAATATTTAATTCTATGATCAATCGTAAACCGAGTCTTCTTTTATACTTAAAAGATATCCCAAATATTTAATTCCATGATCAATCGTATCTACTTTAAAGGGAAAAAAATAAATTAGAATATGAGACCAGCTTTCCACTGAAATTCCATTCCGGATAAATTTGGATTTGTGCATACCAACCATCATTCAGGTTTGAATTCAAAACTGAATGAAATATTTAAATAGAACAATTAATAATTAAAACGATTTTAATAATTTTAATACTAATAACAATGTAAATTCAAACTTGAATTGGAGTCTATAAATTACGAGCTTGGTTGACACGGCATTTTTCTTTTCAAATGAAATGTGATAAGTGATGGACAAGAAATCATACAAGGTATTTAAATAATATATTGAATAGCTATGTATAAACTATAGGTAAGTAACGTGCATTAAAAGTGTCTTAATAAAAGACAATTTTTAATTAAGACGTGATTAGTTTGAGAAGCAGACGCCAGGGATATTTAAATATAAGAATGTTTATGACTTAAATATTAGTTGTGATATCGATAGCAATGTAAAGTCAAAATGAGTTGTTGAGCGACTTGCGGTATTTATGATATTTTTATTATTATTAAGGTTTATCTTGGTAACAAACACACATTGGAGATGGAAAATTTTGTATTTTGAGTATGTAAATGGTTGAGTGAGAACTGTTGATGGAGTAAAGTAATTAGATAACCATAATTTTGTATTTGGATGGAGCAAAGCAGTAAGATAGACCTGGTTCTGTCAATTGTAATTTGATTGAATAAATGACAAGATAACTTAATTTGTCATTTAATGAATAAATTAATGGAGTAAAATAATAAGAAATGGTTGAGTGAGATCCCTCGATGGAGTAAAGCTGGTAGGTTTTAATGCTTGAAGAGATCAGAACATAGAGAATTTTTGTTTTATATAACAGGGTACTGTATTAATTTCCATATCAATCTGCAGCTACTTCGCAAGTGTTATTTTTATTTAGTTCTCTGGAACTGTTTTATATTTATCAAAAATGGCGTCAAACGTGCTAGGTTTTCTCAAGGACAAGAACATATTAGTGACAGGATCAACCGGTTTCCTTGGCAAAAGTAATGTCAGGCAATAGAATTAGAATTTTTGTTACAAATATTTGGTTTTCACGATATTGAAGCTAATTCCTGTTTAATTGGTGCAGTTTTTGTGGAGAAAATCTTGCGGACACAGCCCGGGATTGGACGGATTTTTGTTTTGTTAAGGGCAGAAGATTTCAAGTCTGCCAAAATCCGTTTTAGAAACGAAGTAAGAAATCTCTGTACTATACTGTTGCAGCTACTCCTACTGTTCCTACAAATCTGGTTTAGTCACTAAAGAAGTGGTTTCTTGCGTTATGAATGGTAGGTTATGAGAGCGGAGTTGTTCAAGAATTTGAGGGAACAACACGGTGACAACTTTGAAAACTTTGTATTCCAAAAAGTCGTTCCTGTAGTTGGAGACGTTGCAGCAAATCATGACCTTGGAATTGGTACAGAGAGCACGAGAGAGCACCTCTGGGGTATTCTCGACGCCATTGTAAATAATGCAGCAGACACAATGTTTGATGGCAGGTTTGTTGAGTTCCTAGCAGCTACCTGTAACTTTCCTCATTATTGGAGTTGAATATTGTTCATTGAATGTGAAACCTAACTTCAATCAAACGACGTAGATATGATATTTCACTCAATGTTAACACAAAGGGAGCTGAGAATATTGTTGAATTCGCCAAACGATGTCGTAAACTTCAAATCCTTCTGCACGTCTCGACCGGTAAGTTGAATCCATTACATGTATGCTTATGATATGTAATGATTTCGATATTATAGGATTTAATAACTCATTTACAATTTCAATAACCCTGGAAAGTTTTTTTTATAGGAATTAAAGTAGGTAAAACTAAAATTTAAAGGAAGGACAAATGTTATTGAATATCAATCATTAATATTTACGTAAAAATAGGAGGAAAAATGTGACCCAAAAATGGAAAAAACCTTAGCATGCTTCCAAGGAGGCTTCAACTGGAGAGGCTGGAACTACTGCTACAGGTTAAGCTGGTAATCCTGGATCTTCTGCTGCTTGGACAGCTCCATCATATTCAATTGTCTGAAACTTGGTTAGCTGGATCTCCAACTAGGTCTATGTCTAAATTTGGAACTGAAAGGGATTACCTTTCCAAATCGAGGTAGGCAGGTGCTATGGATCTTCTGACTCCCAATCGGGTTGCCTTCCCTTCCCCTAGTGCCTCGAGTTTAAAATGCTGAGTAATATGGTGTTTAGTGTCACTCTAAACATCATATTTAGTGTTATTTTAAGTGGTTGGTATTATGATAATGATTATAATGTTTATTAAGATTAACTTTGGTTTATTATACCTTAAAAATGATAATACTTGATTTACTTTAAAACCTTGTTGGTGTGCTCAAAAAGCTTTACTAGAAAGCTTTCCCAATCACTATAGTTTTGGTAAGTTAGGAGGTTATAAAAGTTTGTATTGTAACAAATACTATGAAACTGAGATCTAATGTGGGTGTAAGCAAGGCACTCTAAGAGAAAGTGAATTTCATCCTCAACCCCCCTCATAGATCCACACATATGGAAAACCCTTTCTTCCCATGGAGTTTTAGAAATAAACCAATGCCCAGTTTAGGTATGGATCATGAGAATTCATTTTAATCTTGGCTATATTAATTTTCTTCACTAAACTAGTTACTACCTACTCAAAAATCATTCTGATCTTCCACGTTAAGATTAATAATTTTAGAATACTTATAAATATAATGTCACTCCAAAACTAAACTCAACCACAGTCAAGGAATAGGTGCATGTTATACTTGTCCATAAAACATGCATGTTTTGCTTCTCCATAACCCATTTTGCTTTTCCACGACAATTGCTTGTTATACTTGTCCATAAAACATGCATGTTTTGCTTCTCCATAACAAGTTTTGCTTCTCCATAACACCTGCATGGATCTGTCTTGTGGGATCAACCCTCACCTTGGACTGTCTTACTATCACAGAACAACCTTTGATTACGTATTTTAATACTTTGATCAAATTTGTGTTAAGGATAATCTTATATATAAGTTTTTCCTCTGTAGTTGGTAATTTAGTATTTACGTACAGTTCACTAGTTCCGTTCTCTTGGAGTTTGATTAACTGAAAGCTCAGATGAAGGGCTAAAAAAACTGTCTCCACTCTCTCACACACATAGCATTTTGCCATATTGGTATAATCGTTTGAGGATTATTATGTATATATACCATGCTCAAACATTAACATTATTGGACTGAACTTCCCGCAATGCTACAAAAGCTTACGTTGTCGGACGTCAAAGTGGAATAATAAAAGAGACGCCACTGAAGATTGGAGGATCAATGACGGCTAGCGGTAGACCTGACGACGAAAGCGATCCACCTCTCAGCTTAGATATTGAAGCGGAATTCGATTTTCTAGATGAAACACTCGCCAACATACATATGGACTCGTCTTCTCTTGAAGATAAAGAAGCCATTAAACATCTCAAAGAATTGGGTTTAGAAAGGTTAGTCCCTTTGAGAAGTTAATACTGTACTCATTATTTTAAATTGATCATGAGCTCATTCTGAAAAGAAGTAATTAGATTCATTCATGAGCCGGGTATGTGAGCAGGGCAAGAAGCTTTGGGTGGCCGAATACTTACACATTTACCAAAGCTATGGGAGAAATGGTGGTGGAGAAACTGAGGGGAAATCTTCCAGTAGTCATTCTCCGACCCACTATTATTGAAAGCACATTGACAGAGCCCTTCCCTGGCTGGATGGAAGGCACCAGGTTCTCATACTTTGATATCAATCTGCATATTTGCTTTAGAATCTAGCTCGGCGCACAAACACCAATCAATTTTTCACATTAATGTTGTTAGTATTAGTGTCATATTATTAATGATCCTCTTAGCGATATGGTATTTTGGAATGTAATGCAGAACTATAGACACTGTCATAATAGGATACGGGAAAGGACGAATCTCATCTTTCTTGGCTGATCCAGAGTCCATCTTAGACGTGGTTAGTCATTCCTTCCAGCAATAATAATTTTATCTAGTTATTACTCGTAGATTAGATGTATTTCAAACAAGATTTAATTGAAGTGTTTAAAGGGATCAAATTTTATCTAGTTATTACTTGTAGATTAGATGTATTTCAACCCAAGATTTAATTGAAGTGTTTAAAGGGATCAAAGAGGTCAAATCAAACTTTTTGAATGTACCAAAATTTAAGAGAAGTTTGAGAATTTTAGATGAAATTCTACAACTCAAGGAAAGTATGCACTTGAATGAATTTGATATTTGATGAAAATAAACATCTCTTTGAAAAAACCTAAACTATTTAATATACATTGACATTATTGGTTTGCAAATTAAACAGATTCCAGCGGATATCGTGGTTAACCAGATGATAGTTACTATGGCGGCACATGCGTGCGAGAATGGTCTGTTTATTTATCACGCTGCGTCATCTGTTGGAAATCCAGTGTGTTACTCCCTTGCAAGAGATGCGGTATATAATTATTTTTTAGAGCATCCTTGTGTCGGCAACGATGGAAACCTAATTCATGTAAAAGAGCTGCTCTTTATAAAGAGCATGAGCAGCTTTCGGCGATACATGTTTCAACGCTACAAAGCACCACTACAGGCAAGCTTGGACTCCACTCTTTCTTTTACACATCTTCTTGATTGAAATATTCTTAATTTAAATTATGTGATTTCAGTATAGTTTTACTGATTGGCTGGGTGATTTTTGGTTGTTGGTGCGGAATAGGTTCTTGGTATAGCGAACGCAGTCATCTCCATCGTCACTTCACGTTTCACAGAACGTTATAACCGTATGCTTCGAAATTATAACTTCATCATGTATTTAGCAGAGTTGTACGAGGCTTATGTTTTCTTCGAGGGCAGGTAGTGTGGCGCTCTTTTCAATGTTATTTTCTCATTTGGTCCTGCAATATTATACGATATTACTTCAGTTATTTTATCTAACACCATGGTGCTCTATCTTTGGCTTCTTCCAGATTCGACATAACGAATACTGAAAGCCTATTGGGAAAGATTTCTGGAGAGGACTTGGAAGTGTTGAACTTCGATGTGAAGGGCATTGATTGGACGGATTACTTCTTGAACGTTCACACGCCTGGAGTAGTCAAATACGTGCTCAAGTGACAAGATTGGAGATGCCAACGTGAAAACAACTCTATTCTATTCTATTTTATATTCGTTAATTATTTAAGTTCACTAATCGAGTAGCCGAATTAGTTCACTAGCCTCCACCGTTGCTGAATAAAGTGCAAGTAAATCCAATATTATGTGCGTTAGCTTTCTACCCGACCATTTGCATCGATTGGACGAGCCAGCCATCTGGCTTGGGTAAGCAGTCACATCACACATCACGCATTGCTGATCCCATCGGTGCAAATGATCCGGTGAAAAGGTGAAAAGCTAACGCCAATATTATGTGCTCTGATTTGTAATATTTGTTGTTTTGATGTACTGCTTTTTTCTAACTCGGTTGAGATCCGACCAGAGTCGATCCATTGTGATCTTTTTCAAATTGTGATCGCGAGTCTATCTTTTGTTTGTAAAATGATCATTGTTTTTTTGTAATTGATAATTGGTACTTGGTAGCATGTCTAATTATTTGTTTGACAAGGGAGCAAACAAAATGATTTCTACCACACGCATAAAAACAAAACAAAGAACAAATTCAACACATACACATGTACAATTCTGTTGGATTTAAACACTTCCTAACTTGTGAGGCCGTGCCCACTTCTTCATCAATCTATCCATCCTTTACAACCTTACATAAGTGTAATAAATTACCAGAGGCCAAACAAGTTAATCAATTTAATATTGATAGGATTTTTTTTTTGTTAAACACCCCTACTGTTTAATTCTCATCATAGTATACTTTATATAACACTAACAAAATTTGCAAAATTTACAATAACATTATGAGCCCGCCAAATCATTATACTAATAAGCTTCCTCAATGCCCTTATTGGCTTTTTTTAAAACAGATTCATTTTTTTGGGGTCAAACTTTTTTATTAGTTAATTTTTTAACCAAACCAAATAATTAATAGAATTCTTTTTTGTTATATAAAAATTTTTATATACAAAAATATTCATATATTATTTATATATTGAGTTAATTTTTACCAAATCAAATAGTTAATAAATTTTTTTATTACATTATTTTTTTATATACAAAAATAATCATATATTGGTTTTAAATGTGGCCTTCATAATTAATAAACATGAATACTTCGTGATTTTTTACCCAATCCAAAATATCAAAATAAAAACAATACCTCGTTAACAAAATATCTTACAAAACATTCCATAATAAATAAAGTAAACAAGTAAAGACTTTTACTGTTATTTCTATCTTCAACTTAGATAAATAAAACATTAAAAAGACGAACACTCAACCGAAGAAGTGGAGGGCGGTGATACTGAGGGAACTTCTGAGGGAACTTCGTCCCGAAGTGAATGCCGATACAAGATTGTTTATCCAGCTCTCCCTATCTAGAAAGCTAAATGAATTGGAGCGCAGCCCAAGAAATAGGGCATGTTTTCCTAACGAATAACAATGCTTCACTATTTCATAACAAAATGTTATATAAAAAGAACGGTTCCCGGTTAGCACCATGTTAATTACCTCTATTTCCCCTACGCTTTTTTATAAATGAGAAAAGCAGAGATTGCATTTGAGCTTGCCTAATCACAAAGAGGGCGACCTAGAATTTCAAAATTATGGTACACATATTCTCAAATTCTTTCAAAGTTTTTTAATTTTAAAAGACATTATCACATATTTTATTTTTGCCTTCTGTCTTTTGCTTTTAGTTGTTATCAACGAAGCTTGTACTACGGAAAATTATTTAAGATTTCAAGAGCAGTATCCCTCCAACTTGTATCTAGATATGTTGGATTAAAAGTCATGGCCTCGTCTCTAATAGAACTTCAGCCTTAAAAGTAATGCCACTTACAAAGCTTACAGAAAATGCTATACATCTATCCATTTTCAGTAACTGGGCAGGATTGGATTTATGTTCTGGTTTTTGTACAATGGATTGACATTTTGGAGCAGAATTAAAGAAAATAGGAAGTTCTACTGCACAACTGTTAATGACGCAAGAGAATGTCATTTTCTTAGTATCTACAGAGAACAGACTGACTCTGGAAAGAAACTTTGAACCTAAGATGCAATCTTCATTTATTTCATCTAGTCTGTACAGGGTTAGGTGGTCATTTATCCCTTTGAGCTTTATTGGGAAGTTTTCAGATTTTGCTTTTAAGGGAACATGAGTACCTTGAATGGATTTTCCCAATAAAACCGGGGAAGAGCTGAACCTTTTGCTAGGTTCACTTGGCATCTGGAATCAAGCATGCAATCCAGGGAATAAGGCTTAAACTCATTTGGGTGGAACTGGATTTGTACAAATATCTTCGGACCAGTGAGCATTCCCAAACTAGGGTCAGGAGATGGTTCTCTTATCCTTGGGCTTTCTGTCTCCATAGCTTGATCATAATGTTTACTTAGCTCTTTGTCTGAAGACCTTCACAAACTGTATGAAGACAAATTAGCGGTTACAACAAACATCAAGGAAATAGGATCTACATTAATGAACTGGAGTTTATATAGGTAACTAACTACTGCTCCATTATTTCCAAGTCTCTCCCTTAATGGAGAATGGATTGACTGCTACACCTAACATCTCCCTAAACAGCTGAAACTTAACCTTTCCAAGAGGCTTGGTGAAAATATCAGCAATATTTTCACAAGTATTACAATACATAAGAGCTATTTCATTTGACTATAGCTTTTCTCTAACAAAATGAAACTGAGCATCAACATGCTTTGTCCTTGCATGATAAATCAGATTATTCACCAGCTTGATTGAACATTGATTATCACATTTGATCATTGTAGGTTCCTAAATTGTTGTTCTCCAACATCTTGAAGAAGTCTTCTCAACCAAACAGCTTCACAAGTTGTTGCACACAAGGATTTATATTCTGCTTCAATAGAAGACAAAGATACAATAGGCTACTTTTTACTGCTCCATGAAACAATTCTGGGTCCAATGCCAAACGCATATCCAGTGGTTGATCTTCGATCATCTCGATTGCCACCCCAATCAAAGTCTGAGTAACGTGTCAACTCAACATCAAATGCATCAGTATATTTAATACCATAATCAAGTGTTCATTTTAGATACCTGAGTACTGCCTTTGATGCATTCCAATGGATTTCTTGAGGTTTTGCCATAAACTGACTTAACACACTCACAGGATATGCAATGTCGGGTCTGGTTGTGGTGAGATAATTCAAACTACCCACCATCTATCTATACATAGTGGCATTCAACTCCTTCGAACCATCATCACAAGAAAGTTTCACATTCTCTTGCATTGGAACAATAGAAGATTTACACTGATCCATTTTAAATCACTTAAGTACATCTCTCACATACTTACTCTAACAGACAAAAGTTTGGCCTGCATTTCTCCAAAATTCAAGACCTAGGCAGTAATGTAACTCACCAAGATCTTTCATTTCAAAAACTTGTGATATCTGCTCCTTGATTTCATCTATTAATTTCCATGCATTTCCTATAATTATTATATCATCAACATATACGGAAATCAATACTATATACCCATGCTCATCAAATTTGGTATACAAATTTGGATCACTCTTGCTCCTCATAAAACCCTGTTGAAGAAAGAAAGATTCTATCTTCTCATTCTGTGACCTAGGTGCTCGTTTTAGTCCATACAATGCTTTCTTTAACTTACACACTAAGTGTTCTTGCCCATGTTCCACAAACCCTTCAGGTTGAGTAAGGTAAACCTCCTCCTTTAACTCACCATTCAAAAATGCAGATTTAACATCTAATTGGTGTAGCTTCCGATGGTGCTTTGTAGCTAAAGCAACTAACAATTTGATAGTATTCAATTCACATTCAATTTAGCTACTAGTGCAAATGTTTCCACATAATCAATACCTTCTGTTTGTAAATACCCCTTTGCCACCAATCTAGCCTTATATTTGTCTATACTACCATCTAATTTAAACTTGGGTTTGTATATCCATTTTCATCCAATGAGATTTTTATGTTTAGGAAATTCAATCAATTACCTAGTATTATTTTCCATTATAGATTCATATTTTTCCTCCATTGCATTTTTCCATTCATTATGTTCATTGGCTTCATTAAAACTCATGGGTTCTATGACATTTGAAATGCTACTCATTAGAGCATAGTCTCTATAGGGATTGTGCAAGCTAATGAGGGTCACTTTTGGCACATTAGATGCAATAGAAAACTGAAAAATCAGGAATCCCTCAAATTTTTTTTTTTGAGATACTTACACAAAATATCTTGCTTTGAGTAAAAAATATTAAATGTAGGAAATTGAATCAAGTTTCCAAATATATAAGGTTTATGTCTTGAAAATTTTTATAACTATGTCGAATTTCATTTTTTCTAACAATCACTTGTTTTTAGGCAAATGATAAGGTATATGTTTTTGTGGGTGCAACCTTTGAGGGCCTAAATGATTCTTTCGGGATACAAAACTTCGCAGGCATGTAGAGAACATATAACACTAGTACAACGCTATTTTTCGAAAATAAAATTAGTATTTTTTATTTTTTTATAATTATCTAAGTGATCATTCCTCGAAAATGGTATGCCTTTTGTGGGTGCAGCCTTTGAAGGCTTTAATGAAATAATCATGAAATGGGTTTTTTTATAGAATGTAGAGGCGAGTGTCTTCTAGTGGACCATATAATTTTTTTTTAAATGATTACGAATTGAAATAGTTATGCGAGAAACACTAACAACATGTATTTTGAGTTAAGGAGTTAGGACACAATAGAAATTGAAAACAAATAGGAAAATATAATATTTTTTAATAAAAATTACACATTTAGAATCTGCAGAAAAAATGCTATTTATGTTTAAGATTTCGTCAAAAATGGTTGTGTGTAGCATACTGTAACGAGTGTGTAAACAACGACTTCTTCAGAAAATGGGGGAAATGACCAATTAGCTATGGTTTATCATATACCATAGCACAGGTTTGGTATTATCGAAGCAAATTCCAAACCATACACATAAGACTATTGGTGACATGCGAGCAAGTGAATTGGCATGTTTAAATTCAAATTACATTTCTCGCCTTGTAGAATCAACAAACACGTGCACGTTATATAACTAAAAAAGGTGAGCATGTTATATAACTATAACATGCGAACGCGTGTTGTAGAGATAAAAATCTAGCACTATATGTAACATATCAAATGTATGGATAATAGTTTAGAGGGGGTGGGGAAGGGTCAAGGGCCTAGGAAGATGTTGGAAGTTCAAGTGGGGATGGTTGATAGTTGAGAGGGGGTTGGGAATGGTCAAGGTCCTAGGAGGATGTTGTAAATTCGAGTGGATAAAGATGAATGGGAATATTATGGGTTACAAGGGTGAAGAGGAGTGGGGATTGAGAGAATTATTAGGAGGAGAAGAGGTGTTGAAGACGTATAGGGTTAGAAGCAGTACACAAGACTTGAGTGACTAAGGGGGATAAGGTGGAGGGAAGAAGTGGGTGATGGTTTGATGAGAGAGAGGAATGGTGAATGGAAAAGTGGATATGGATTTCTAGAGGAGGAATAGGATGTGTTGGAGGAGAGAGGCAAAGGACGGGGGAATTGAAGAGATGGGAATGAGATGCAATAAAATAGATAATAGGGATCATAATGAGGTAGGGGGTTTAGGAGAAGGGATAAGTTGAAAAAATATAAGAAGAGAGAGAGAGAGAGAGAGAGAGAGAGAGAGAGAGAGAGAGGGGGGTGAGGGGGTGAGGGAGGGATGAAGATAGAGTGAAGGAAATAGATTTTGAGGGAGCGATAGAAGGTGTGTGTGTCTGAGGGGTGATGGGAGAACATACACAAGGAAATAAATGGGCAGGTTCACACATGTAGAAAGAGAGAGAGAGATGGATGGTGTCAAATATAGAGGGTGGAGGGTTGAGAGATGGAGAGAGAGGGAGGTTGTGAAAGAGAGAAACATGAAGAGGGAGGGTGAAAAGAGATAGGGAGGGAGTGGGAGGGATACAAGTTGAGAGAGAGAGAGAGGGAGGGAGGGATAATGGCACAAAGGGCCGGTAATTAAGGGAGAAGGGAGGGAGATATTGATAGAGGGAGGTAAATAGAAGGTGGAGAGAGAGGGAGAGACAAAGGGAGTTTGTGAGAGAAGGGGGGAAACACACACACACAAATATTATGTGGGAGGAGGGGGATGGGTGAGCGACAGAGGGAGAGGGGGAGGGGTGAGAAATAGAGAGAGAGTGATGGAGGGAGGTATAGAGAAGGTGGAGAGAGATTATGAGATATGGGAAGTGAGGGAGGGACACACACATAGAGAGATTGTGTGGGAGAGAGGGAGGGAGGGAGGGGTGAGCAACAAATAGGGAGGGGGGGTGAATGCTATAGAGAGTGATATGGAGGGAGGGATAGTGAGGGAGGTATAGTGAAGGTGGAGAGAGGTTATGAGAGAGGGGGAATTAAGGAGGGACACAAACACACACACAGATATATATATATAGAGAGAGATAGATTGTGTGGGAGGTAAAGGAGGGGAGGTGTGAGAAACAATGAGAGAGGGGGGTGGGAGGAGCAATAGAGAGAGAGTGATGTAGGGAGGGATAGGGAGGGAGGTATAAATAATGTGGAGAGAGGTTTTGAGAGACGGGGAGTGAGGGAGGGACACACACACACACACACATATAGAGAGAGAGGGAGGTTGTGAGAGAGAGAAAGGGGAAAGACATACACACATACACATAGATATAGTGAGAGATGGAATACAAAGGCAAGGAGGGCCAATGAGTAAGGCATAGAAGGATAGTGAGTAAGGCACATGTGTATCCATAGATGCCAAAAATATTATTAAGGGATTGAGTCTTGGATTTCCTCCCTTGACCATGTAGAGTCCCTAATACCCATATCTAATGCTCAAAACCTCTTAAAGACATGTGCATGTTTTCTCGGAGCCAAAGCATACCTTAAGTAGGTCATCTGTGGTGCTTCAAGTCATATTCCCTCAATTATGTCTCAGAGGTCCCATACCAGCTGCTCAAAACCACCTAATTCTACTAAAATCCATATTCATAGTCCAAATATATCTATGAGATGCCATGTGTGATTTTTTAAGGCATCCTTCCTATCCCTAGATTCCTAGAAGCTTTAGTTAGGGGCTCAATCCATAGTTTCCTCCCCTGACCATGTCTATGGCCTTGAGATGCATACCTAGTGCTCAACAAATTATGATGGCATGCATATCCCGATTAAGATTCAAATGATTCACTTTCAACGTCATGTGTGGTGGTTGGGGGCAGCAATTTTTTCCCTAAATGGTTAACAACTTCCTTTAATGCCTAAGGACCAAGTGTTTTTCCCTACCCATGTGAAGGGGCCTAATATCTGTACTTAGTGCTAAAAATGTTACAATGGAACTAGTATCCTCATTTCAAGGTAAACGAAACCATGGAAGGATCTATTGAGTTTGTTCAACACATCATTCTTTGCTCTAGATGGATAGAATTATCTTCTAGGGGCTAAGGCCTAGGTTTCCTCCCTTATTCTGTCTAAGGTCCCAAGACACATAGATATTACTTAGAAACCCCTAATGGTTCGCATATCCCCATTCAAAACAAAAATATCAACATGAGAGTTCATCTACAGTGATTCAAGGTGTCGTTCATGGACCTTGAGCTCTAAAAGCTGGTTTACAACCTAAACTTAAAGCTTTATGTACCAACCATGCTTAACACCTTATCACACTAGTACAAAAGCGCGGATTTTTCCACGGAGGTTTTCCACGTTTCTTACTTTTTGGTGTAAAATCCGATGTAACAGGAATGAGGCGTCGCTGTATCCACGCCTAGCCGTCGCTGTATCCACGCCTGGACTCTTAGACGTCTCTGTATCCACGCCTAAACTCTTGGACGTCGCTGTATCCATGCCTGACCGTCTCTATAGCGACGGCACCGTCTTTTGTTGACTTTTTACAACGGTCAAGGCGTGGATAGAGAGACGGCCAAGAGTTTAGGCGCGGTTTTCTGATTGATTTACTATTTCCTTTGTTTTCTGATTGTGTTCGTTTTTCTCTTTTACTCGTGTCTTATTTCTCATCTGGTTAACTAATGTGACAGTCATTTCCATGGTTGTTCCCATAGAGTTTGACAGTATTCATCTTGATTTTGGGGTTTCTAATTTCATGGCAGCAGTATCCATCTTGATTTTGGGGCTGCTAATTTCATGGCAGCCCTCAGACTTCGTTATTACCATGCCTGTGATTCCTAGAAGGCAAGGCAATGGGTCACGGTATTTTCGTAGGGGGGCCATTTCTTTCCCTGATATATAACCGTGCTCAAAATGCATCTGTAATGCCGTTCTTTTCAGTGGAATGGCAACATATTTTTATTAGTCTTTTCACATGAGTTCTATTTTGCGCTTGCATACGAGACCATACACTTTTTCTCTTTTCTTTTGAAATTGTATTATGAACCGAGAGAACGAATCTTATGGAGGTTGAGAGTAAAGGATCATTTTGTAACAATGTCAGCAGAGAGAATCCATTTGCTAAGTAATAAGCGTTTAAGGGCGTTTAAGGAATGAAGCCATCAGCAAAGGGAAAGAGTAAAATATTTTCCACAAAAGATTAATGGGTTTCCCAGGGTAGGTTAACTATGTTTGGGGTTTTAAAGTCTCCAAAATTACCAGCCTTTAGATAATAGTTTTTGGAAGTCTCTAATGGTTATTCTTCCTTGAAATCCCAACAAATAGGCCACTGTCTTTTCAAAGGGTGGCCATTTATTTCCATTGCGGGCGACAGGGTTCATTTAAATGCAGCTGCCATACAGTGCTTCATAGTGGGATTTCTCCCTTTCTTTTATTGGTCTTTCTTTTCCTTAAAGATCTTGGTTTTTATCTCAGACATGTAGATTTGTGAACATTCCATTTTTTTTGGAAGATCTTGCAATTGCTCTCGTCCTCTACAAGGCATTTGTTCTCTTGGAAAAGGACATCTTAACCATAGAGAACAAGTGCCTTATGGAAGTTGAGAGTAACGAGCAACTATTGTAGCAATTTCAGCAGAATGTGAAGGTTCCCGCGCCTAAACTCTTAGCCAAGGGTTCCCGATTCATGGACACACTACCAATAACACATCACATGAAAACATTCACTACTAGATGGTGGCCATAGTTTGCGAGCTGGATGTTGTCATCTACATTTCTTTGATTGATGGGCTCTGTAAAATGGGCGAGCTCGATTTTTCCATAGAATTGCAGATTCTCATGGTTGAGAAGGGGATGGCCCCAGATGTTTTCACCTACATCAGTTTGATTCAGGGGCTCTGATGCGGGTCTGTTGGACGAGGCTCTGGGGAGTATTGCTCTCATGGAAGTTTTGTTGAGACAACAAGGTTAGTATTTTAATCATCCTGGATTTGGAAATCGAAGCAAATACGAGATCGCTGGATTTGGTAATATTCATCATGTGAAAAGAGCCTGAAAATGTATCTGTATTTTTCCTTGGATTAGTTTTGGTCTTGTGAAGAAGTCATTTTTAAGAATATGGACTCAAATTCCATGGCGAATCGTGGTGGTAACAACAGCAATAGCCATGATCATTGCTGGCCCTCTAAGATGCAGGATTGGCATTTAAAGAGTCCTTGGGACTGGGAAGGTTGCACAGGGCTTTACAGTACGGTCAGGGATAGGTATGAGATATTACTCATGGCTAAATGGGTTTGTTTAGAAGAGGGTTATAATATTGGGAAGGAGTTATTACGTGGGACGAACATGGCTCATGATTCCTCGCCCCTGTCTGAGCTTCTCATGGCTGCTGGTAATTTTACTGAAGTCATCAACGACTGGAGTTTTTCAGGAAATCATAAGGCACAGTTTCCTCTGGATGTCAAGATTCATTGGAATCCTTTGGCTGAGGGTTCTGTGAAAAGCCAAGGCATTGGATTATTGAAGGGTTGGCTTGTAGAAGGGGTTGCAAATGGTGGTAATTTTCTTGGGGGTTCCGAGTATAGCCATTATGTCAGAGAAATATGGTGGTAGTTGGCTTGGGTAGGACTCAGGAGGAATGACAAGTTTTAGAGTGCTAATGAGGGTCCCATGAGAGATAACAGTAATGTCATCAAGGATGTTCAAAGGGATTCCTTAACGTGCCTTAAGCTAGGAAAGCGACATCATTTTGGAGACGCTGCGAATCTGGCTCAGGTAATTAATCAAGTCTCTGGTAATAGTTGTATGTTGTGCAAGGCTCAAAGAATGCTTCGACTGCTGCTTCCATGCATAATTTTTATGTTTTCTTCCACTAAAAGTGTCTGTTATTTCATCAGTAGTTGACCAGTGAGGCCCATTCCTTCTCAAAATGTGGGGATTTTGATCTTATTGTTTAACTGCAGAGCTTGGATGACTTTTCTTTCATATTTGTGCATCAATTGTTTTATCCTAGACTATTTTTGTATTCTCTGTTACCTGTTTGGGTCAAACTTCTGTGGTTTTCTTTTCTGGATGAACAATAGCAGTTTAGGGAACTATATACTGTAGTATTTCTAAAAGTATTCTTTTCCATTTAATTTGTGTAGAACCTAATATTGAATTACATTTTGCTATTTTCTTTAGGCCGGTGGGAAAGGCATTTCCTATTTTGCTGACTGCATACTTACTCATTGTAATCTACAGATCAGTAAAAGGGTCTTCGAGGTTATGAGAGATAAAAATTCAAGCAATGGAATATACTTGGCAAAGAATAAGTATCCATTCTCTAACCTTCATAAATGTTCTGTGAGTGAAACGGATGGTCTTATTGATGGCTACTTGATGGAAGGACAAGCTGACAAAGAATCCAATAATGAGAAGGATAATGAAAATGACAATAAACCATTCCAGTTGTACAAAAGGAGGACTACAGTGATTGTTAAAAGGGACAAGTTTTTGGATGTTGTTTGTGATGCCCTTGCTGAATACAAATATGTTGGACCTAACAAAAGAGCTGACTTGGTTCTGGCATGCAGGTACTGCTTCATAACTTTTTTTTGGAAATCGGTTTTCTGTTTTCCACATATAATGTATTTTCTCATTTAATACATTCTAAAGGTCTCCATTATATTGTGGGTAACAATTTTAAAATCTATAGAAGCAGTTAGATATAGTTACAAATTATTCCTTAGCTTCTGAATCAATCATTTGTTTTCTATGTTATTATTAGTGCTTCTAAAATTCTTATGCTACTTGCAAGAAGTTTTATTTTTCCCAATCTAATGATTAATTACTTAGAGAGGCTGGTTTATATAACAAATGTATAAATGTTCAATTATTAAGAATATCCAATAGGCATTACTTATTTTCCAAGTCAAAGTCACTGAAACGTGTGCTCCATTGTTTCCATCCCTGGGAACCCATCTTGTAGGGGAATTTGTATGGGATGGCTAGAGATGCCCTGGAAATGTTTTCTGGCCTTTTCATGAGAAACGCCTTAGGAGTGCATCCTGGATGTTTACATACATGAAAAAAACTTTTTGTACAAGCTGTGAGAGTATCTCTTTGGTTAAGCAGCTACGACTAGGGGGTATCTATTATGCCAAAGTTACCTAGGAATTGCACCTGGCTCCATCCATCAACGCAAGCANTGGCTAGAGATGCCCTGGAAATGTTTTCTGGCCTTTTCATGAGAAACGCCTTAGGAGTGCATCCTGGATGTTTACATACATGAAACAAACTTTTTGTACAAGTTGTGAGAGTATCTCTTTGGTTAAGCAGCTGCGACTAGGGGGTATCTATTATGCCAAAGTTACCTAGGACTTGCACCTGGCTCCATCCATAAATGCAAGCACAAGCACAAGTGGTCCATGTGGTCCATAGGGAGAAAACATGTCACTGGGGAGCCTTGAATTTTTGAACCCTGGTGGGAGCATTAGCAGCACCCCACATTCACCAACTTGAGAAGCCCCCACAAAACATTTGTTTTTATTGTTTATGTTTTTGCCAAATGGCATGAGGCCCACCAACAACTAAAAACAGGAAAGAAAAAGGAAAATTGAATGGAAACAAGGAATAAATAGTAGAACTTGATATTAATATATATATATATATGTTTAGGAAAATACACTGTTCTTCTGTTTCCCTGTTTTGGTTGACAAAGGGTTAGCTATAGCCTATTCATGATCTATCACCATTTTTTGATTGTTCATATCTTTAGCTGTCTATCGAAGAAATGCTAGAAA
>LPNX010496773.1:0-58946 GCA_001517045.1 Pseudotsuga menziesii | reverse complement strand
TTGACACACTTTCTTGTTTTATTCTTATTTGAATTTCTTGTGATTTTTCTCTATGAATACTTAATTTTTTTCACCTACACTGTATCTTTGACAACATTTTGCCGCTATCAATACAGAATTGGCAGGACCATCTCTGTGATTTTCTGGAAGTAGAAGAAGTGGGAAAGATTTTGGGTCATTTGGAAACAATTAGGTCTGGTGGTTACAGTGAGTTAGATCCAAGTGCAAAATTAGACATTTTGCATGAGCTAGTTGACAGAGCTCTTACTTCTGATGTGATCAGAGGTCAGCTAGATGAATACATAGAAGAACGGCAGGCCCTTGCAGCTACAAAACGAGAAGAGCAAATTGAGGAATCTAGGAGGAAAAAAGAAGAACATCTTAAACAACTAAATGGTCAAGGTAAGGATGATCCAGATGAAAGTGCTACTAAAGAAGTTGGAGATAATGATAGGGCCATGGATGCTTCAGATACAGAAGTGCTAAAATGTGCCCCCAGAGAGAATGGATTGGTTTCAGATGATGCTGTAAGGGAAAGTTCAAACGAAAATGGTATTAAAGATTTATCAGAAAATCATTATGAAAATGGGTATGAATGTTTTTGTGTTCCTTTGCTTCTACCATGATTGCATTCGTTGCTGAATGAACTGAATGCCTGCCATTTCAATAGATCATCCTTTTTTCCTTTCCATTCAATATGGACTGAGATACTGACTGGGTTTTGTGTTGATTTATGTTGTCCAGTGATGGTAATCAGTCTCATACAACTACATCGAGACAAGCTGCTTTAAAGAAAAAATTGGATGCAAAAGCTGCTGAAGAAAGAGAGAAAGAAATGGCCAGGACTGAAGAACAAAAGAAATTGCAAGAGAAAAGAAAGGCAAAAGATGAGATAATAAAGGAGCAGAAACTTCAGGAGCAGAGGGCAATAGAGTTAGTAAGTATAGAATTCTTTTCTAAATCTATGTTGGGCATTCGAGTTACAGAAAAGATTAAGTATAGAACACTTTTCTAAATCTATGTTGTAAATGCTGAATATGGTTTTTTGGCAGTGTAGTCCACGCGATGGCCGAAACTTTTAAGTTATTTGAGTACCTTTGAACTTCATGATTTATGTTTTTATTCTTAGTCACATATTCATTAAGAACTTGGCTTTGGTTTTGCAGGAGATCCTCACGGGTCTTATGTGGTTGCTAAAAGAGGAAGCTAAAATTATTGATATTGTCAATTCCTCACCTCATCCAAGGGTAGAGTTTTACGTTGTGACTCCAACTGGGAGCAACTTGGAGAGGCTTAGGGGATACAATGAGTGTGAGGAGTTGAAGCCAATGATTGTTCCCACAGGTCCGGAAAATAAGGCACGATATCTAAGACTGCCTAGACATCATTGAGAATGGGAGGCACATGATAAGAGGTGGTGTGGGGCTAACATGGTGAAATCAGAGCTATGGATTCTTGGAGGCAGCAGAGCTGGTTGCACTTACATAACTCTCAATATTTTGACCAGAGGGTGTGCTAAAATGGGTGTAGATGTGGGCACTGTGGTTCTTGAACAGATCCAAAAGGCTCAGTTGGATGTTGTCGCATTTGGTGCATTTCGGCAGAAGGAATACTTAAAATATGGAGTTAAATTGATCAAGGACACTATATTCACATGAGATATGGGAATCGGGACTCTTCCAGTGCTGCAAATACCAATGGGAAGGTCACCGAGCAGGTGCCATAATACCCCTCTGCACCCCACATAGGACGATGTGCAAGGTTGGTTGAATAATTTCCTCAGAATATTGGAGGATGATAAGTCAACAACAAAGTGAAGGTCTCTGCTAGAGCAGATGTTGAATCCATCCATTTAAGATGATGAACGACCTCTGCGCTGGGTTCAACAGAAGAGATCTGGAAAGGTGTTATGCCTCACTGCTCTGATAGGTGTATACAAAATTTGAGAGGTTACACAATATTTTTTTTTTTTAAATTTCAGCAGACGTCGCTTAAGTGACGCTTTCAAACTGTCACTTTTCCGACGGATTTTGAGATATCCGTCGCAAATCCGACACTTGTAACCATCGCTTGTCTGACGCCTTTTTGATCGCCGTTGCTTATCCGACAGCTATAGGTGTCGCATATCCGACGCCTTATGTTGATATGCGTCGCTTAAGCGACGGTTATGGAGGCTATTTTTCAAAAAAAAAATTCTACCGTCGAAAATATTCTGTCGCTTAAACGACACTTTACATTTAACCAACGGTTATGTAGGTGTCACTTAAGTGACGGTTATTTAAGTGTCGGATCACCGACGCCAAGTTTTCGACACTTAAGAAAAAATCAAAGTGTCGTACATGCAACAGGAAAGTGTCGAAAATCCGACATGACGGCCGTCGGATTTTGGGTCAAAATGTAGTAGTGTCATGGCCTTGCAGTCCATCATCCCAAACCTATTTAGGATCTCTACTGCATACTTCCCTTATCCTAGGGAGATTCCATCCGCATTCTACCACACCTCCATGCCTAGAAAAAAGTGCATCATACCCAAGTCCTTCATTTTGAACTCAGCAACAAGCTTCCTCTTCGTATCAGCAATCAACCCATCCATACCTATTACAAATAGATCATCCACCTATAGTAGGAGTATCCCTTGGTTTCCATCTTCAACCTTGTAGTTAAGGTTGGAATCTGCTTTACTTTTGGTAAAGCCCAAACTGGATAGAAAGCCATCAACTCTGCCATACCATGTGCTAGGTTCCTGTTTCAAACTGTATAGGGATTTCTTCAATCTACACACATGAGACTCCCTGTCATCTGTCTCAAAATAGAGTGGTTGCTCTGCATACACTTCCTCTTCCACTACACCATTCAAGAAAGCAATCTTGACATCCATTTCGTGTATCTTCCATTTCATCACTGTAGCCAGAGAAAGTACTGATCTGATGGAAGTGTATCTAGCTACAGGTGCAAAGGTTTCTTCATAATCTATTCCTTATTTACGTGAGAAGCTATGAGTCACAAATATTGCCTTATATTTATCTATGCTTCCATCTACAGCATGCTTGATCTTGTAGATCCATTTGGAAGTTACAACAGACTTCCCTTCTGGTCTTGGGACAACATCCCAAACATCATTATTCATGATCAATTGATACTCTTTGATCATAGCATCCTTCCATTCTTTTCTTTCTTCCGCTTCTTCATAGTTGGAAGGTTCTTTATTGATAAAGTCACATAATAAAGCTACATGCCCGGAGCAGGACCTCGTTCTCTTTCTTTCTCTGTGATTCTCTTCTGGAGCCCCATATCTTTCCACACCTTGGATAGCTTCTCGTGCCCAAGAAGGTTTCTTCTTGTGAGGATGTTTCTCCTGAGGTGGATCTAGAGGTTATTGAGGTTCTTAAACTTCTTGATCTTCTTCTTGACTTTCTTCATTCATGGTTGAGTCATGAATTCTAAGTGCTTCTGATTCTTAAGGATCTTCAGCAGATCTATTTCTGGATTTGATGTAAGCTGAGTCTTTGTCAAATTTTATGTCCCTGCTAATATCGATCTTCTTGAATCTTGGGAAGTATATTTTGTAAGCCTTCTAGCTTTCAGAGTATCCCACAAATATACCCTTCTTTCCTGAAGGATCTAACTTTGACCTCTTTTCTTTTGGAATGTGTATGTATACTGGACAACTGAATATTCTGAGATGGCTGACTTCTGGTTTCTTGCCGGAAAAGAATTCCTTAGGTGTCTTGTTCTCAATTACTCTATGTGGAGTATGGTTCTATACATACACCATTGTTCTCGAAGCTTCTGCCCATAGATGCATGGGAAGATCTTGATCATGAAGCATTGCTCTTGCAGCTTCCATGATAGTTCTATTGTTCCTCTTCGCAACCCCATTCTGTTGTGGATTATATGGAATGGATAATTCCCTCTTAATCCCTGAGTATTTGCATAACTCTTTGAATTCATTTGATGTGAATTCTCTGCCATTATCTGATCGAAAGGTATTCATCTTCTTTTCTGTGTGGTTCTCAATCAAGGCTTTGAATTCCTTGAACTTCCTGAAAAATTCATCTTTGTTCTTCATAAAGTATATCCACGTCTTCCTAGAAAAATCATCAACAAAAGAAACATAGTATACATACCTGCTTAAATAACTGGATGACATTGTACTGCATACATCGGAGTGAATGATTTCCAAGATTCCTTTTTCTTTGCTTTTGGTACTTGGAAATGTCTTCTTTGTGTTCTTTCCTTTCGCACATCCTTTGTAGACTCCTTCATGTTTTGCTTGAATTTTTTGAAGACCTTAAACAACTTTTCTTGCAAGTGGTAGTGCTTTGTAATGCACATGTGCAATCCTTCTATGCCAAAGTTCATTTGGCTCTACTGTTTCATGGACCAAAGCTTGTTCTGGATGGCCCTTCAATTTGTATAATCCTCCTTCTTGTTCTCCAATTACTATTTCATTGTCAGTAGTCTTTCCTCTTGGCCACATGAGGACTTTTCCATCTACAAATTCAACCCTCATGCCTTTTACATCCATTACCGATATGGAGAGAAGATTCTTCTTTAGTCCTAGTAAAAACAAGACATCCTTCATTTTCATAGACTTTCTAGAGTCTAGCTTGCAGGAGGATTCACCACTACCTTTTATGGGATCTTGCTAGTCATGCCAAAGTTTCACCTTATGGGGTGAATTATGTTCAGATAGTTTCTCAAAAGATTCCTTGAATCCTGTCATGTGTTTGAAAGCCCCACTGTCAATAAGCCAATCTTTGCTTGCATGTGTGATAGTTCCCGTGAGAGCAGAGATCAAAACATATTCTTTATCACTTGAAGAGTCTTCACTTTCTTGTTTTACTTTCTTCCTGGGAGGATCATCATCCTCAGTAGTGTGAGCATGATGTCTTCTTTTCAAGTTCTTCTTCTTCTTGGATCCACTCATATTCATGGGACAATTTCTAGCAAAATGTCCTCTTTCATCACATGTATAACATCTGAGTTTGGATGGATCCCTTTTCATAAAATTATCTTTCTGATGAGAATGCTTACCTTGATGATGATGATTTTCCCTTCTTCCTTTCTTGGAGTGTACTGTGAGAGCTTTCTCTTCACTTCCCATCTTTTCTTCTCAAGCTACTATTCGAGCTTCTTCTTGTGAACATTCTTCCCATGGTCTACTGAACTTGATTAGCTTTTTCCTAGCACAGATTCCTTGGATGAAAGAATCCCATGACCTAGGGAGACCATTCAAGGTTGTCATCACAATTTCTTCATTTTCCACTTCTTCATCTACTGCTTCAAGTTGTTCTTTGATATGGGAGACCCTTTTAAAGTATGACTAGATGGTCTCCTCATTCTAGATCTTTACATGCTTCAACTGGTTCCTTAGAGTCATCTTTTGGTTTATGTTCTTCCCTTCAAACAGTTTGGTTATGGCATCAAACATAGATTTATGTGTCTTGAGGGAGGACACCTATGGTATGAGGTGATCCTTGATTGAATCAGAAATAATCCTCTTTTCCATAACCAATTTCTTCTTATGTAAGGCCTTAGCCTCATCTTCCTATAGAACTGGAACCTCCTCATTGATGTAGGAGTCCAACTCATTTTCTTCCAGGACCACGGAGATCCTATACTTCCAAGCTCGAAAGTTATCAGCTCCCTCAAGCTTTTCATCAAGCTTGGTATGATGAGACATCTTAACTGAGAACCTCAAATGGAAATACAAAATATTTAGATCTTACTAGGTCAAGATGTCGAATCTAGATTTGGAGCTAAATTTCTGCAGTGCTGGTTTAGGAGCAGATTAGGGTTTGACTTTCCTAGAGTTCTGTCCAACCAAATGCTTTGATCTTGATTTCTAAACTTTGATTTTGAGGAGGAGATCAATCCATGCCTAGGATCACTCAAAAATTCCACTTCTATGGAAATCCTTAATTTCCAGCAGTAGTGTCAGGCCAAACCTGAAAAAGATCAGAATCAGATTTTGTTTCGATAGAAAGATGTGCCCTAGGGAGGAGAGTCATCCCAACCTTCTTTTGCTGAAAAAATGTGAAGGGAGATCCAAAACATAGGATCCCTAGTTCCCGCAGTTGCACAATGTCTTCTTCGCAGGTTAGCTCTGATACCATGTTATATTTAAACATTTAATCCAGCGTTATATTAGGATCTTTAACTGAGAGAATAACAAGCACAACAATCAAACACAAGAAAAAATGAACACATTTTTTTTCCTTAGGTAAACCATAAATGGAGAAAACCCCACAACTTCTTTAGAGATAGAATCAACACCAAAAGCAAAACCCCAAAATAGTAAGATGATCTTTCGACAACAGTAGCCTCTTTCTTTCTAGCCCCATCAACTTCTTCTCCCTCAGCTATGCACTACAACTAAGTGTGAGTGAGTGTGTGATAAATAGAGAGGCTCACTCTCTTATACTAATTCCCAACTTGACAACGAGTCACTAGGGCTGACTTCACTAGGTGAGTCTAACAACCCTAGGGGCCCAGAACTGTGGGGAATTTAACCCTTGAACAATAGGAGGTTTACCCACCTTGACTTGACATGACTTGTTTACATTATAGAAACTCCCAATCGGAACATCGAGGCATGACATGACTCAATTACATTACAGACACCTCCCAAAATAAACATCGAGGCACAATACATAAGAAATACAAGTGAATACATTCAGAAGTTACAATTACATCAACATTGCATATGTTTTATGTATATGATTTCATGTGGTGGGAAGGGACCCTGAAGCACATAATTAATGAGAATTTTGTGTTGAGCACGAGCTATGAGGCACGTGAGTATTTGATGTGTGTGTTAAGCGAGAATCTCTGGACAACATGACTATTTGATGTTTGTGTTGAGAGAGAGGCTCTACAACACACAAATAGTTTAATGTTTATGTTGAGTGAGAGGCTCTAGAGCACATGAGTTATGAAACTTTTGTGTTGAGCAGGAAGCTCTGAAGCACATGAAAAGATAAGAATTGGAAGTGCTGGGAATAATCCCTAGAGCATTCCAAGTTTATGTTGGGAATATGCTCTGAAGCATTATATCCTTAGCCATTGTATCCCTAGGTGTATCCTGCAAATACATCCTAGCATTAGTATTGATCGAGGAGCTCTGGAATCACACTAAGTTGCAACTCCCTATTTCTTAGCATTGAGTATGGGCTCTAGAATCACACTAGGTTGTAACTACCTCTTTCTTAATGTTGAGTATGGGCTCTAGATAAACACTAGGATTTAATGAAAAAATTAATATGTTGATTGAAAATGAATCTGATAAAACATTGACCTTATCTTACTTATTTTTAAGTGCTAAAATGAAATTTCCAATTTATGTATTTCATTAAGTACTGAAAAACTACCATGTTATATGAGATAATCCAACATGCAAGGAGGTATAGCTTATAAATAATGTGAATAAAAGAGTAAGCATATGTATTAATAATAGTAACTATAAATAATAATGGAAGGAACTAGTCAAAAAGTTCCTAAGTTAAATTAAATAAATAATAAATTCACCTAAATTAAATAAAAATGGTTATTTCAAGAACACAAATGATTCTTGATTTAACTTCCCCTTTTCCTAAAGTCTATCTATAAATACCCAATCCAAAGACATGGTTGGGGATATTTGGATTATTGCATCATTCTATCTAAATATTCTCAAGAGAGTTCTTGGATATAATTTTTCCCAAGAGTAAAAGAAAACTGCTACTATACCTATTATCCCAGATAGGGAAGCCTTACCATAGGAACTCTAAGGTACTTGCATGTTGGATCTAGCTCGGGGGGTGGTTCCGGATTGAAACCATGAATGGTTCCAGGTCATGGTTGGGTGGAACATGGTAGTTTCCAAGTTAATTGGTTCACTAGATAGAGGTCATAATTGTCTATGTCCTTGTTAATGTTGTGTGTTTGAGTGTGTAGGATTTCCAGCCATTAAAATAGTTTCAAATTGAAAGTATGAGGTTTCTTGATCTTCCTTGGAATTCATACATTTTTCTTGTTTAATGAAGGGATTAAAGTATGGAATGATAATATGATTATTATCTACTGTTGTAGCTCAGTTATTTCTGCATAACCTTAAAACAAGAGCTTGGGTTATTTTAGTGTACATATGCATACAAACCCTAGAAATAAACATTATGCTACATAAGTGTTTTCCTTTCCTAGCCATGATTGTCTAGTTAGGAAAATATAGATCTTATTCTTATTATTAATTATAGACTGTCACATATACTTTTATCTGTTTTCAAAACCATAGGAAAACACGGTCTCTATTATTTCTTCATTACTTTTTCATCATTTATATTTTAAATTCAGTCTTCTCTAATGGTGTATTTTTTCTAACATATTCTAAATTATTTAAGTTAGCTAGATTTATGATTATTGACCAAACTTATATAGAAAAGTAAAACAGATTTTATATCCATATAAACCAATTTATAAAATCCACATACCAGAGCTCAAATATTTGAGTGGAAGAAATTCAAACTAGAAATAAATCAAATTAAAAATAACTAATAAAATAGCAATCAAAAGAACTAACTAAAATCCACAGAAATGAAAATAATTTCATTGAAATCCAACTCCACATCTTCCACTACTGGAAGATTACATATTGCAAGCACGCTTATTATTTCACCCATCAAATCCATTATTTACAATTGTAGCATAAACACTATGCATAAAACATAAATTAAGTACCATTTCCATGTTGAATCTTAGACCATTATATCATAAATATGATGTACAAACTTAACATAGTTAAACACTAATCATATAATAAACATAACAATGATAAACCTTAATCAAACCCCATACATTTATTTCCATTCTAAAAACCTCTACTTAAAAGAAAACCATCGATACATATTAAGGTTTGAACATAGGCATAAATATAATTATAGTTTTCTCAACTATTATAAACCAAAACTAAGAATCAATTATATACATAATATAGACCAAATCATTAAACCAACATATCCATTTAAAAAAACCAGGATCGAATCATATTGGCATCATTTCCAAAACTAAAATACACACACTGATTCAAACACCAGTCCAAGCATTAGACATCCCAAGATCAAATCCTATAGGCTTATGAAAATAAAAACGATGACGTTGAGTTTAAACACCATTCGACAGATTAGGAAAAACTAGGATCGAATCATGTAGGATTTCATTTCTAAACAACAAAACCAAATCGAATCACCTACCCAGGAATCAAATCTTGTGCGTATCGATTTTAAAAACACCAAACATATTAACACTTTAAAGGGTTCCCATTACATGCTTCCCACGAAAGCTTCAACATAAACAACAGTTTACACCACATATGAATTGCACCAGAAAAACCAAAACACACAGAGAATAATTTCAAAACATTATTCACCAACTGGGTATTTGCTAAAGGCTGAGTCACAGCTTCTAAAATCTCATGACTATAAACCCCCAACACAGTCTCATGTTTAGATACTTATAAAAATGTACCAGATGCGTAGTCACCACAAAGATCGAGCTAGTCTCAGAGTCATGAGGAGAAACCCAAGCCACAACCAAACAACGAATTATACCCAAAAAGTATAATGCCAAGAAGGAATAATTTAAACCCTACTGCTAACACATATAGTCACTACCTTAACAAACCATACAATCCACAAATTTCAAAGCATAAATAGTAAATTAAACACAAATATGAGTTATATAGTGAAATTGAAAGCAATGTCACTATAATTCCAAATATTTCACATCATATAAGTCCAAATGCAGCACAATTCCATTAAAACAGTAAAACCATACGATTTAATTACAAACCAAAATCTATTTGCAGAGTCAAGTCCTCATTTGGACAAACATGATTCATGAACGTTTCCACATTTTAAACTTACAGGAACGAGTCAATTACAATCACATCTCTCGGATTCGCAACACCATACAAATGCCCAAACTAACTATCAAAGTCTGAAAACCAAACTACACAGAGATAACACTCCCAAAATAGAGTGCAACACTCTATCACCTACAAACATAGAGGTAAAGGCCTATGTTGATTCACAAGGCTTACCTATTAAAGGGTTGTGTAGACAGTCCAAAGAGCCACCAACAAGCCATGAAGTTCAATCCACCCTATCACCTACAAAAATCAAACAACATAGCCATGAGAAGTATGTTGAAACCTAAAATGAAGCAAACAATGAAATAATGATTCAAAACTACACCAAGCACATAGCTTTTGACATAGGGGAAGCTGCTACTCCGACGCAACACAAACGCCTCAGAGCGAAAATCACGCAGACCACCAATAGCAGAGCCAAGTGAACCACGCAATCGACCAAGCCATTTTTTGTCGCTTGTTTCCAGCTCTTTCCAAGGAACCATAAATGCGTCACCTTGGTTTCCAGTACCAACGCGATTTTTACCCACCCCTCCATAGTTAAAACCATAACAAATTCAGAATTGCACTAAACCCCCATCAAAACCCTCTTTGATATTGTTAAGACATAATTTCATGGCATATGAAATATGCCATGAAAGGTTTACACATAGCCCATAGTCTATTCAAAGACTTATTATAAAGTTTTCCATGGTTTATGATTTAAGCCTTAAACCCTATGCTTTACACATTAAAAAATTACATGTTATAAAATAAATATCAAGTGGATAAAATTATCATAGACTCAAACCATAATAGTAATTACAACCATGAAGATTCACGTCATACAACTCCAACTTTGTGTAAACATAGAAAGTAGGAACAGTTAGGCCAGGACTTTAGTCCTTTTATCTTCGGTATGCATAGGATAGTGTAGCATAGTTATCATGGTGTAGGATATTACGTTTAAATATCGTAGATATATTTTGTTGACGAAGTCACCTACACAAAAAGGGGAAATTTGAATTTGTTCTCAATGAAATAAGTAAACCCTGTAAAAGGAGGAGGAAGATTTTACCTCTCAGAGTGGTCCCTTAAGGGGTACAAATTCTGCCACTCCACCCCTTCACAGTTCAAGGAAAGTCAGAACTTTTAATTAATAAAAATTTAAACAATGTACAAAACAGATAACCATGAAGTAAGACATAATGGAATCAACATACGTAAATGTATGTTAAATAGTAAACACTAGCAGAGTAACCATTTAACCAGTTCGAGTAATATAAAAAGTGTGCATAATTACATCAGAATTACATAGGAAAATACATAGAAAGGAAAAGGAAGCTTACGACAGTTAGATCTAGTAAGGGATAATTTTAGGGGCAAAATTTACCCCATGGGATATTTCCCATGTTTTTCTCTAAAAAAAGATTCATCATTTTGCATTTTTTGAAGCCTTGTTCCGCCAAATTTTGATGGGGTAAATTTTTTTCACCCTAGAAATCACCAAATTATTATATAAACGATATAAAATCCTTGGAAATTAAAATATTTTTTGAAAAATATTTCCAACCACTTTATAGTTGGCGTTTTAAGAATTGGTAAGATTCACCAACATTTATACACTTTTAAATAAGTATGGTTCCTTAAAATCACCCTGCATCTAGTAAGCAATGAGAGACATATTCCACAAAAGATAAATTAATGTCCATGATAGGTAGTATTTAACTAGCCTACAAATTTTATTTTTCAAATTTTGGAGACATTACAAGTTGTGTGAGAGCCTAGTTTCAACACTAAGAGACCTAATGTGCGTGCCAAAAATTCATTGCAAAAAATAAATTATGTTTTTGAAATTTTGTTAACTAACAAAAAATTTCTTAGTATTAAAATTTTCACATTGCAGGATTCAAACAACACTTCAGATCATGAACATGGAAAGAAGATAACAACTGGCAAGGAAAAATGAATACCCCCACATGGGAAGAAGAACTAGTGGTTGAATTAAATTCTTCCTCCCAACTTTTGGGAGAGGATTGAATTTGACATGCCTAAAACATTGGACACCACCATACACAAAGCTAGGCTTTTCTATGAGCATGAGTAGCTGAGGCAAGAAAACATCAACAGAAGCAGAGACAGGTCTAGGACTTTATCAGACAACCTCAAACCGGGTTTCAACCCACTTCCTTACAAAAAGTAGAACAACAGTTTTCCATCCAATACGAACTTCAATAAGAAAGGTACGAAGCCATATGTAATAGCTCCAAATGTTAATAAACCAGTAGAAAATGGGGGAGCCAATGTTTCCCCACTAAAAATAAAATGATAGGAATTCCAAGGGCCCCATTATGCCCGAGACTGTAAGAAGAAGACCAATGGGGTTTTACATAATTTACAGGAAGAACCAACAATAGAGGATATAGATTGAACACCACAAACTTATCCAGCCTTGGATGGCTGACAAGTAGACCATCAAGCTACTATGGTTTAAATAGAAGGTAAGGTTTCCAACACTTCTATTTCAATATTGATTGACTCAAGTTCTTGCCGAATCTATGTATCACATAAAATTGTTGATGTATGTAAACTAGACAAAGTTAAACATGAGAAACCCTGGTCGGTGCAATTAGCCATGAGTACGAAACAAAAGGTTTCTGAAATAGTTAGAGTTTGTGAGGTAAAACTAAATGGTTTCTCTGCTAGGATAGATCTGAACATCCTACCCTTATGATCGTATGATATACTTATCAGCATGGAATGGTTGGAAAAGAACCATGTCATGCTCGATTATTTACACAAGTCAATCTTGTGTACAGATAGCCAAGGGAATCAAGTAAAGATTCAAGGCATACCTAAGAAGGTTTTTGTAAGGAAAATATCTTACATGCAAGCAAAGAAGTGCATGAGGAAAGGCTGCAAACAGTTTGCAGTGAACATCCAGGACATAGAAGCTGAAAACAAACAACACATCAAGGACATTCTAGTTCTCATAGACTTTACATATGTATTTCTTGAGGAGATATCAGGATTACCACCGAAACCAGACTTAGGTTTTTCCATACAACTTAAACCAAGGTCAGTTCTGACTTCAAAATCCCCTTACCGCATGACTGCACCAGAGGTGGTGGAACTCGAGCAGCAATTGCAGGAGTTGATTGAGAAGGGCTATATCTGACCAAGTGTGTTGATGTATTTGTAACTTCAGAATGTACTCACTTGTATATTTCTTATTGTATTTCATTGTACCCCAATGAATATGGTTGTTCCTCTGATTGGGAGAGTCATTAATATAATAAAGCCATGTAAATTCATTAAGGTTAACCATCCATTGTATGTTGGGGAAATAGACCCCATAGTTGAGTCATATTAGGGTTATTAGACTCTCCTAGTGAAGTCCTCCTTGTAGAGTAAATGTCAAGTGGAAAACAAGTATAAATAGAGAGTAAGACTCTATGTTTGGAACACACACTCAATCAATAGTAGTGCATGAGTGAGAGAGGAGTAGCTCAGACAACTAAAAGAGAGAAAAACTATCGGATATCATCTTTGTATCTTTGGTTTTTATTTTTTCTATTGGTGCTCATTCTGTCTCCAAGGAAGTTGCAGGGTTTTCTCTTTTATGGTTTCCCAGAGGAAAAATATTTTTGTCTCTTGTCTCTTGTGTTTATTTCTTTGCATGTTATTATCTTAGATAAAATCCTATATCATATTGATTAAGTGATAAAAATATAACATCGTATCAGAGCCTCTCTGAAATAAGGCACTATGTAGCTGCAAGAACTAGGGCTTCCTAGTTGAAGGTTTTCTCTCCATAGATCATCAAGCAAAGAGGGCTAGGATACCTCACCTAAAGAGGGTGCACCTATTGGTGGTATCAATTTCTTAATCAGAACAATTTCATTATGTATTCCAAATACAACTGCAATAGCAGCTAATGGAAATTAGGGTTTCATTCCTGAAAACCCTAAAAGACTGAATTTAGTAATCTTATAATGTTTTCTATAATGTGATATCAGAGAAGGATCAGGAGCGAAAACTTTTACAACAAGAATAAAAATTTGTGTTGTAGACTGTGTAAACGTTTCAGCTTCAGATTCACTATAGTTCAGGAGTTATGGTTCCTCCAAATCAGGGTTCTAGCCTCCTCCAGAATACAGTCATAAACACATGACCTAGGGAGATTTGCTATATCTCAGGATAGGAAGGTCCAAACAAAATTTTTAAAGCTGTTGTAGGTATGGCACATAAATTGGTTTACGTGGTATGTTTTTCAGACCCATAATGTGAAATATTGACACGTGGCAGTCCGTACGTGTTTGCTATGATGAATAGTCCCCAAAACAGTCACCTTGAGAAAATCAGCCTAAGTCCCACTTGGAGAGTCCATTTCTTCTCTAACCTATGGGATTGGAAATAATGCTTATCAGGATATAATAGTGAAAAGTTTTAGACTTTAAGCATATGAAACTTCAGATATATAGCAGAAGCAATATCAGTCATTTCTACAAACAAAATTGGAAAAATAGGGCTTCCTATTCTAAGAGATTCCCTCCATTGTTTTCAAAAAAGGAGTACATTGGACATCTATCCTTGAAGAGGCCCATATTTCTATCCAATATGAAGTTTGAAATTCCAATTTTTTAAAATTAAGGTTTCTCTAACAAACCCTAGATCAACCAACTCCAGAACCAAGACAAACACATCAAATCGATAAGATCTAAATTTTTTCTATTTATATTTGAGGTTCTCATTTCAAAATTACTATTCACACCAACTTGATGAAAAGCTTGGTGACGTTGTCAACTTCCAAGTATAGAAGTATAGGAACTCTATGATCCTTGAAGAAATTGACTTACATTACTATTTCAGTAAAGAAGTTCTAAGAGCCAGAGGGAGATGAGGCTAAGGCTAGAGCTAAGAGAATAATTGCATATTCTATTAAATACCATCTCATCCCTCATGTGTCATCCTTGAAGAAACCAAAAAGAAGTGTTCATTGCTATGGTGAAGGAATTGAAGAAGAATAAGATATTTTTATAACCACCTTGAATTACCTACGAGGATCATGGGATTCATTAATTTGAGGAATGTGTGCCAGAAGGAAGGGATTACCTTCAATAGAATCTGGAAAGAGTGCACACAAGAATAAGCTCGACTCATAATAAGAGAAGAGAATATCAAAGCAAATAAATATCAAGCTCTCACGATTCAAAGAAGATCCCCGAGGAATATTAAGGACACAATTATTGAAGAACCTCTTATCCATCTTTGTATTTGGATAAGAAATGATGATGTTATGAATGAAGAAGATGATGAAGCTAAAGGCTCAATAAGGATTCTACCCAAGAAACAAATAATGGTAAGTATTTGAATTGTCTTTTCCTTAATATCTAGTTGTTTATATGACATTGTTTAGTTGTGAAATGTATGATAGAATGTCTGCATTAATGAACAATATACTACTAATATGCATTTTATGGCTAAGTATCCTATAGTGCTATAGAACACTCCATTTCTACTTATCTAGGATGAAACCTCTTTGCTGACATATTGGGATTAGTGCACAATATCAATAATGTTATGGTAGAGATGGAAGAAATCTGGAAAGTTTCTGTGTATACGAGATATGGATGAATGTTGTATTGGCTAAAATAATTGCATGATTATATATTTATGAAGAAGAATTTTTTATTATGAATATGCGTTATGAAATGTTTCTAGACATATAATTGGTGCATTTGACTAGTAGGAAAGATCTTGTACAATCTCGTACAAGAAAAGAAGGATGAGACTTGTTCTGAAGAACAAGTGATGACAGTTAAAGATTCACTCCAATAAGCATACATGAAGATGAACCTGAAGCTTCCATAACAAAAGAAAAATATTTAGAAGAATATAAAATGAAGAATAGTATGACAATACTTCAATAGGTACCAAACAATCTCTAGTTATGTGATACTGATGAGCGACATCATTGATGCAGAGCCTTCTAGCTATGAAGAAGTACACAAGAAGAAAGGGAAGGAGACAATGATCAAAGAGTACAAGTTCAAGGAAAATGATTTCTAAGGGAAGTTCATAGTGTATTCCATATGGATCTACAAGATCTAGCATGCAGTATATGGAAAATCATAGGATACAAGGAAAGATTTGTAGCACGAGTCTTCTCATAGAAAGAAGACATAGACTATGAAGAGACATTGGCACCAGTGATGAGTCAAGTATACAAAGAGCAGCCACTGGGAGTTGAGACACATGATAGGAAGACTCATGTGTACAAATTAAAGGACTTGTATGAGCTCAGAAGGCACCCATGGGATACAACATACTGTTACATAAGGATCTTGAAGATCACTTAGAGTGATGAAGATCTTAACCTTTACTACACGATTGAAGATAAAATCCTATAGAGGATAACAAGCTCATAGATGGGTGCGAGAATAATTTTTCAAACAAATTTCAAGATAGATAATCTTGGTATAGAGGAACCCTATATGGATAGATAGAATATTAGTAGAAGAGGAAGTTACTTGTCACTCCATTACAGAATGTTTCAATACATAGAGTACGAAAGGAAGAGGGAGAATGATGATCTGCTTCAGAGGGAGTGACTATAGAAGATCCTAAGGTTCAATATGGTATGACAAGATGGAAAGCTTACTGATGTCTCTAGGCTTTACTAAGAGTAAAGCAGGTTCCAACCTTTACTTCAAGGTTGAAGGAAGAAGACCAGTAATGCTCCTGTTATATGTCGATAACCTGTTCCTGACAAGAAAATAGGAACTCTTTAAAGTTGCAAGAAGGATACTTGTTGCCGAGTTTGAGATGAAAAACTTGGGTAAGATGCACTACCTTCTAGGCATGGAGGTGTGGTAGAGTGCAGATGGAATATCCCTTGGACAAGGAAAATATGTAGTGGAGATCCTAAAGAGGTTCAGGATGATGTAATGCAAGGTCATGGCCACACCTATGGCATCGAACCTAAAGCTATTGAGTGATGTTTCATCAGAGATATTTGATGCCACGATGTATCATCAAATGATTTGTTCATTGATGTTATTGGAAAATACAATACTAGGCATATTCTTTGATGTGAACAACCTGAGCCAGTTCTTGATGGATTCGAGACATGATCACCTGGTTGCAAAGCATGCAGTGAGGTACCTGAAGTGTACAGTTGAGTATGGGCTCAAGTATGATACAAATCATAAGACTAACCTACATGGTTATGTTGATTTGGATTGGTAGCGCCACTGAGAAGAAGGGAACCTTGGTTGTCTTCTTCAGTTTTAGATCTAGTATGAGCTACTGGTTTGGCAGGATGGAGTCCTACATGGCGCTGAGTACAACCGAGGAAGAATATGTTGTTACTTCCTTAGCTATTTGTGAGGTAGTATGTTTCTTTTGAAAGCTACTATTTGACTTGATTGATCTTACTTGGATGTTTGTATGATGCATAGAGGAGTAGTGAAGATCCAGTATGTGATCGATATCAAGATCTCTCGAAAGAGGGAGTGATGAGTTCTATCATAGACGGTGAGACAGGATGTTTGAGCATAAAATTTGGGTAGATCTCGTAGGTTTCTCAAATGTAATCAGTCACTTGTCCTTGGATGTAATCAGTTCTGGTGAATCCCAGAGGTTATCCTTAGACATAATAAGCCTTGATGTGATTCTATGCTAGAAATGGCCAGAGTGAAGTTTGAGTGCTTCATAGAGAGGCTTGGTGTTCTTGAGATCAAGGTTCCTTCCAAGGGGAACTGATGAGTCCTAGAGCCTTTTCGACATGGTGGTAGGCTAGGCCTCCCTTGGTTGGATGTAAGTGTAGATCATTTCCGACATGGTGGCAGGCTGGGTTTCCAATGGTCGGATGTAAGTGTTGATCCTTTCTGACATGGTGGTAGGCTGGGCCTATCATGGTTGTATGTAAGTGCTGAGCCTTTCTGACACGGTGGCAATCTAGGCCTCCCATGGTTAGGTGTAAGTGCTAAGATTTTCTAACATGGTGGTAGGTTGGGCCTCCCATGGTCAAATGTAAGTGTTGAGCCTTTCCGACATGATGGCAGGATGGACCTCCCATGTTCGGATGTAACTGCTAATCCTTTCCAACATGGTGGTATCCTAGGCATCCCATGGTAAGATATAACTGTTGAGATCTACATGAAACATGAAAAATGTCTAGCACTGTAAATGAAGAACTACATGGAGGATAGGTTTACATCCAACATGAAAAAGGGATAACTCTTTAGAATTTCCTATGACAAAAGATTTGAGAGATAGCACCATTTTCTCTAGATAGCGGCAGCAGTGATGATGATGATCCAACTTTGATGATGCTCCAGTGATGAAGACTTGTGCTGATGAATTGTTTCAAGAGAATACCTTCCTTGTTAAGAGGGAGTGTTGATGTATTTGTAACTTTGGAATGTATTCACTTGTATATTTGTTATTGTATTTCATTGTACCCCGACGAAGATGTTTGTTTGATGTAGACGAGAACCCCAAACTACCATTATCCCATCTGCTTTCAGCAGGATTTAGATTTCTCTATATTTAGAAAACTATAAATTTGGCTTCTTGTCCAAATATTTCTTCTTCTGCAACTCTATTACACAGCTCTGCTTCCATGGGTTCAATTCCGCAAGAAAGGTTTCATCAAACTCCTTTCTGCAAAAGAGTTTCTGCAACTCTCTTTTCACATTCTCCTTTCTACAGTAGAGTTTCTGCAACTCTATTTCTGCATTGTCCTTTTTGCAACTCTGTTCCCGCATTTGCGGATTTCGAACTCCAAAAATTCCCAAATTCCAAATTTCAATTCCATAATTATGCGGCTTCAACACTCATTTCTGCAATTGGATTGTGGATCCATCTTTTCTAGAAGATGAACTTCTACAGTTTCCCTCCTGCAATTCCTTTTCTGCAACTCTTTACAACCGTTGATTTCATGTAGCTTACTTCTAGACCATTGATCTGAGATCAGATGTGGATCTCATCTTATCTTTGTGGATTTTGATCGTGACCTAAGATCATTCTCCAATGTTCAATCTTTCTCAAGGAGACTAGTTAATAATTTACTTACTCATTTTCATAATTGAATTTATTTAATCAATCAATCCATGCAAAAGTGTGAATCTCCATCTTCCTCGATCCTTAAATAATTGACTTCACTCCTTGACCTGCAATAGGGTTAATACACACACACATTCATTTATAAAATCCTCAAAGGATCCTTCATCTAACTCCTTCGATGGATCAAATAATCGATCCATTAATCTATGCTTTTCCCTCTTTCAGAAACACTGAATTCATATAGAAGATTTTTAGATATGGACAAAGAATTTATCCAAACATTTAGTTCACAAATTTATACATTCATATTGAATTCATTCACACATACTGAGATATGCTGAATAGTCTTTTTCTTCATTTACATAAGGAAATTATACATTCAATTTGTCTCAGAACCTATGTTCTGATCTCCTAAGGCCTGATATATATTTAATTGGCCCTCCATGACTCCTACAAGCCCTAATGTCCTCCATCAGACATTTGTATCTATCATTTTCCCTGCCTCTTCTCTCCCCTCTTCTATTCCTTGTAGGATTACATATAAACACAATAATATTCATGAACCATTTTGGTTCAGATCCACATAATCTGCTAATAAATCTTGATTACAATAAACCTTAAATCTTATCCTACAACTCACTTCCCTAATCGAGGGATTTGGTACATGATTCATCAATTGACTCATCACCTAGTGACTCACCATCATTTAGAATCAAATAAACATAGGTTATTTACAATGTGATGGTTCGAAGACCATCAATTCATATTTTGAAGACCCTTTCTATGCATGATCCAACATTGATCTTGGAATTTGAAATGGAGAGAAGGATGCTCCTGCATCGGACTCCCTAGGAAGAAAGAAATATGACCTCCTCGTCATAACCTTCTATCTTCAACATCCCTAGATCCCAAAATTTTTCTTGTAACTGATCATCCATCTTATCATGTTGTTCTATCTTTGACATCTTCAATTCTCTTGGTTTTCAAATTTTATGTTGTAATGCTTCACTAGCTTTGCTTCTGCAATCTTTTTCTCTCATCCATCCTCTACGACTGTTTTTTCTATTTTCTATGGTGATTTAAATATTCATTCTTTCTTCATGCCTTTTCTGAGACATGTTCACCATTAGCAACCTTAATTCTTCAATCTCCATGTATAGTCTATCCTTTGGCTGGTACACCTGCATATTCATTTCCTAAAACTATTGTTGTCCTATTGACTCTCTGCTACTATCCACTAAATTATAAAATAATTCAGTCCTTTTATCTGTTGTCTACTCTTTTCCAATGCTGTCATAAAACATTAATCAATCATGTTTATTAACCCTTGGATTGATCAACCAGTGTTCTAACATTTCTAACTCTTCATCATAATTTCTGAAGTTAGAAAGCTTTCCTTTGTTTTCATTAACCAACTTTGCAATAGTAATTTATTTGAGGTATTGACCATCCTCTTGAGACACTATAGTTCCTTCATCTATCGTGACAAATTTCTTCTCCAGTTTTTCAATAACACCACTATCCAAATATGCAAGTGTTCTCTCTTTTTTATCTCTACGAGACCATGTCATCTCATTCTTCAATTCCAAAACAATATTTGGGCTTTGATCCATGTCAAGAGTACATGTATACTCCTATGTTTCTTCATTTACCTCTAGGGAAACCTTAAAAGGTTCTGTTTATGCCAGAAATTGTTTCCAGACTACAAAGAAACAAGCCAACATAATCTCAAATATTCAATCAAACAAAACTAGGTTTTTAGGGTTTCTATAAAAAAAAAGTTTTCTGGTTGTGAAGTTTGGTGACAAGATGGGATACATTCATAACCCAAATAGGAACTAAATCACAAGTAAATAAAAACTGAGATGCATAACATAATAACCATGTATCCAATCAGAGAATAACATTGAAGTTCATCCACAAATGGGAAGCACCACAAGCATAAAAACTATAAACCAGCAATGAAATTACGAATTGTGTAGCTAAACAAGCTAGAAATGAAGTCAAAGAACAGACTGAAGGGTAAAATGGATCATATATTTCATAATCAATTCCTCAAATACACATGAGATTCATATACTTAGCTTATCAACAAGTCAGGAGACCTCCTCTAGCCAGCCAAAAGTCAAACACTTTATTTGTACCCTTGCCCATCTTTTATAATTACAAAGAAGCAGTTATATCTTCCCTTCATTAGGTCAAAATTGAAACTACCCAGCAGTTACATTAACTAACTTTCAACTAATTGACTAAAAATAGCAAAATCAGATTCCTGGTAAATATGGCGAATTTCTAAAAAATAGGTGTCAAAGAATCCTCCATATCTATCAATTCGTGACACCTATGTAACAAATGAGAGAGGTTTTTGTGAACGGGTCCATTATGGACAAAAAACTCTCTTTTTTTTATAAAATTCATCTCCAATCAATCATAATATGCCCCGCACAATTAACACTAAAACAGGAAAATATTAAATATTTTAAAAACCCTAAAAAATAGGCTGCAAAGATTAAACTAAATATTTCAAACCCTGATAGCTGTTGCAAAACTGAGAGAGATTTTTGTGAACGGGTATCTTATTTACATAAACCTCTTTTTGTTTTCTAAAATTCATCTCCATCATCTGGTGGTTTGCATTCAATTTCAATAACCCAAAACAGGAAAAAACAGAGCAGGATTCTCAATAATCTTTGCATTTCAATATCCTCTTTTTCATCTGAAATTTCTTCTGGAGGTAAAATATTTTCAGCAACAAATGTCTCTACTAGTACATCATCCTAAATAGGCTCGATCTCCTTATCAATTCCTGCAGCATTTACATCAAACTGGCTTGTTGTTGTTTGTATTATGATAACTGCCTTTGAATTACATGCCAGTAATCTTTATCATGTCTGTCGTGATCATTGCAAGAACTACTGCTGCTGGCAGAGCTAGTTCTTGGACTTCCTATATTCCATGAATGAATATCCATTGGCATATCTCTCTAATTATGATCATGCCATTATTCCTTTTCCAGCATTCTCTGTTTAGGTTTTGTTGTACCACAAACCTCCATCTTCCATGAACTAATCTTGCAAGAAATTATCTATAATTTCAGTTCTCTTATATGTATCCCCGAATCTCTGGCCTTTATCAATCCGATCTAGATTTTCAACTTCCCTTATTATAGCTGATGAGGATTGTTCTGATCCATTCAGCTCGTTTGATGCCAATCTAATGTTGCTTGATGTATCTTGCAAACTCCTATTGGAGTCTTCAATTTCTTCTTCATGTTGGGTTTGCATAGGTGGTTGTCCATGGGGCATAACCACCTCTACTTTCTAGTTATCTGAACCCCTTGCTTTGATATTTTGAAAGAACTCTAAGTTTAGCTTTTTGTCAGACAAGTTCGAGACTCTTTTTTTTTTAATTACTCACTGGCTTGTCAATTTTACTTTTACTGCCTTGTAAACTCATCATATAATCAAATACTCGATACGCATTGTTCATTCCATCTTTGTTAGAAGAACTAAATGGCTTGCAACACGACTCGTACTCTCAATGTCAAATTAATTCAAATTCTATGACATCTCTGCACTTTCATTGTCCAGAAAATTTGAAGATGGGATTTTGTGTGCAATATATGAATCAGCTTCAGGGTCTGCAATGTTTTTCCAAAGCTTCAATGCCCCATGCCACACTATCTCTTACTAGTTTCATCTACACCTGTTAGTAACTTCACAGCCTATTTTCTTCGAGTTTACACAGTCTTGGTAGTCAATTTTCCTTTGAACTCTCAAAGGCTATTTATCTCATTCAATGATTAATGTGAGTGTTAGAATTTGATTTCTGGACTGGCTAGATTTTGAATTTAATGCTCCATGTGTCTTCAAATCTCCAGCTCACTTCTAACCGTCATGATGAGAAACCCTAATTCCTCCTTCAACTGCAAAATTCCTAATTTTTGAGCAATGTTTCTCCACCCCGATGTCCACCAGCTTCGTAATCTTTAGTTTGAGAACCTCTTGCCAGAAATCTTACCTCATTCCACTCTCTGTCTTGATTTGCCACGCATTTGCATAAAACTATCACAATCTCTCTCACATGATGACCAACATCTGTTTCAATGATAAACATGGAAAAACACGTATCAAATGTGATAATTGATGTGGTTAATACCTTAGGGATGAAACACCCAAAATAATCGGACTGAAAAATGACTATTTTGGCACTCGCGACTTTCCTGTAGCATGCCAGTGTAACTTTTTCTGGCTAGCGCTACAAGAATCCCTGTTTTGTGATTTTTTAACCAAAACTCCAAACCAAGTGTTGTTTTTTGGTAAATAACTTTAAGTAATGTCTTATGATGTTTATTTAGAACCTTTTAGAAATATATGCATCCTATAAGCCCATAAAAACCATGCAATTAATTAAATCAAGCAAAAATTAAAAAGAAAATCTGTAAAATCAACTATAAACATAAGGCTAAAATCAAAATATTTTAAAAGAAACCATGGTCAAAACTTAAAAACAATAAGAAAAATCATATTTTTAAGACAAGCAAATGGTTCAAAAATAGAAAACAAAAACAGGCTATAACATTTGGCTCCTGCTGCGGGATGAAGTCCTCCCTGTGAGGCTTCAAGAACCTATAGACTAGTGCCTTATGTAACCAAAACTGCCTACTTTTCTGCAAAACATCCATTGGGATATGGAATCTTTATTCAACCCTTCACACACTGATATATATAATGAAAATCAAATCTCTTTCTTTGAGGAACCTTCCATTTACTGAATCAAATTGTAATCCCATTTCCAATGTAACCAGGAAAAAATTTCATCAACCCACCAAAACTTGTTTCCAACTCCGAATATATATATAATCGGAAATATTGGAAAACATGAAGAGCAAATATCTAACAAATTATACTCACTTTCATTAAATGGTGTCTCTAAAATAACAAATTTATAACTTAGTATTGACTCTAAATAATCTGACTGGATCATAAAAATTTCCATAAGTTACCTCTTCCTGTTCTATGAAACAAATAGGGTGTCCATAAGAATATTTTGTTCCATGAATATTAAGAAGGCATTGGCGAGAAAAGACATCAGGATCAACCTGAATTTTCTCCATAATTTTTTGGATAGTATCATCAATAATGTCAACACTTTGAACCTCCTTTTCCACACTGTCTTCAAATGAATGACTATCATGCATTGGCTTTGGCTGTTCAAGGATAATAGACTGAATGCATTCTTGAATATGCTGATCAGATTGTGACATATCACACACCTCACACATTTCTGGGCCTTTCTTTTCAATTTCATCATCATATTTATCAAAAATTAGAACATCTTCATAATGATTTTGAACAGCAGATTTATCATAACCATGAATATAAGCAACTTCTGAAAAAATGTGAAAAGCCTAGCCTTCATCGATTTTAGTATCAAAACAAAAAGGAATAGAATCTAATTCATCACAGAATTCTTGTCTTGGAACCCTAATCTCTTCATCATAACAAGGAGCATTTTGAGAAATTTCGAATGATGCTGCTAAAGGTTCATCTTTTCCTTCAATATAAAGCTGATCTTTAACACAACAATGATTTCCAACAGTTTGCTGAACTAGATATTGATATTCAAAAGGATTAGCATTCAAATGGTTATTAAGGCTGTTGAAATCATTACGAGAATATTCCAAACTATCTCTACTAGTCTCATCACTTGAATAATATTCAACCTGACCTAAAACAACAACTTGATTATCGTAATTATCATGGAATTATTCCTTGACAGCAGTATCTGAAAATGTTACCTCTTCATCTTCAACAAATTATGAAACTTCAACTTCTTCATGACATGTTTTGAACCCTTGATTGTACTTATCATCATCATTTTTTGAATCAGAAATTGTATTATAAAAATCATCCTGCTCACAACAATATTTAAAAAATAATTCAGCTGAGAACACATACTTACAATGTTTTCAAAAACATGTGTGGAATTCTTTCAGTGAGGAAATGCTAGCAGCGGGAAGAGAAAAATACCAATCTTGTGCATCTTGCTCGAGTGAGTACATGAAAATTTTCATGAGCACATCCTCATGCTGTATATTTAACTGGACCATACATTGATGAAATTTGATGAGGTGATCTGAAGGATTATCCTCTTTGCTTTCTCTAAACCGTGGAAGACAATCTCCCCAAGCATCCATAGTAGGTACTGAATTTGGAAAACCTAGAATATCAGAAAAATTGAAAGGTGAAAACCTTCAAGCCATAATAGCTTCCATGGACATGGGCCTCTGCATCTTGAAATAGTGTAGTCGCCAATCAATTTGTCAAGATAGATTTTGTTTTTATTTTTCTCCTCAGAAAGAGGAAAGTGTGACAGTAATTCAAATTAATTAGGGCTACATAAAGCTAGGGATGACTGAAACCTTCTAATTCTTCTAGTTGTTTTCAGTATCTATTTTGGGTTTGAAACACCCAACTTCAAAGGTGAAACATGTCTGTTTCTAGTTCCAATTCCCCTATTAGCCACTGTGACAAACTGGTGAAAAGTAGTCTTAAAGATATGTTGGTTTAAGTTCACCTCTTAAAACCAGTGAATGATAAGTATCCCAGGGAAAAATATGTTTTCAACTTCATTCCCCGGCAATGGCGCCAAAGATGTTTATACCAAAAATTGTTTCCAGACAACAAAGAAACAAGCCAACATAATCTCAAATATTCATTCAAACAAAACTAGGTTTTTAGGGTTTTAAAAAAAAAAAGTTTTCTGGTTGTGAAGTTTGGTGACAAGAGGGAATACATTGATAAGCCAAATAGGAACTAAATCACAAGTAAAGAAAAACTGAGATGCATAACATAATAACCATGTATCCAATCAGAAAATAAAATTAAAGTTCATCCACAAATGGCAAGCACTACAAGCATAAAAACTATAAACCAGCAATGAAATTACCAATTGTGTAGCTAAACAAGCTAGAAATGAAGCCAAAGAACAAACTGAATGGTAAAATGGAGCATATATTTCATAATCAGTTCCTCAAATACACATGAGAGTCATATACTTAGCTTATCAACAAGTCAGGAGACCTCCTCTAGCCAGCCAAAATCAAACCCTTTCTCTCTACCCTTGTCCATATTTTATAATTACAAAGAAGTATTTCTATATTCCCTTCATTAGGTCGAAATTGAAACTACCTAGCAGTTACATTAACTAACTTTCAACTAATTGACTAAAAATAGCAAAATCGGATTCCTAGTAAATATGCCGAATTTCTGAAAAATAGGTCTCAAAGAAGCCTCCATATCTCTCAATTCGTGACACCTATGTAACAACTAAGAGAGTTTTTTTTGAATGGGTCCGTTATGGACAAAAACCTCTCTTGTTTTTTAAAAATTCATCTCCAATCAATCATAATATGCCCCGCAAGATGAACACTAAAACAGGAAAATATTAAATATTTTAAAAACCCTAAAAAATAGGCTTCAAAGATTAAACTGAATATTTCAAAAATTGATAGTTGTTGCAAAAATGAGAGAGGTTTTTTGTGAATGGGTCTCTTATTAACAAAAACCTCTTTTTTTTTCTAAAATTCATCTCCTTCAACTGGTGGTATGCGTTCAATTTCAATAACCCAAAACAGGAAAAAACAGAGCAGAATTCTCAATAATATTTGCATTTCAATATCCTCTTTTTCATTTGAAATTTCTTCTGTAGGTACAATCTTTTCAGAAACAAATGTCTCGACTAGTGCATCATCCTGAACAGGCTCAGTCTCCTTATCAATTCCTGCAGCATTTCCATCAAACTGGATTGTTTTTGTTTGTATTATGATAACTGCCTTTGAATTACATGCCAGTAATCTTTATCATGTCTGTCCTGATCATTGCAAGAATTACTGCTCCTGGCAGAGTTGGTTCTTGGACCTCCTATATTCCATGACTGAATATCCACTGGCATATCTCTCTAATTATGATCATGCCATTCTTCCTTTTCCAGCATTCTCTGTTTAGGTTTTTTTGTACCACAAACCTCCATCTTCCATAAACTAATATTGCAAGAAATTATCTGTAATTTCAGTTCTCTTATATGTATCCCCGGATCTCTGGCCTTTATCAATCAGATCTAGATTTTCAACTTCCCTTATTACAGCTGATGAGGATTGTTCTGATCCATTCAGCTTGTTTGATTCCAGTCTAATGTTGCTTGATGTATCTTGCAAACTCCTATTGGAGTCTTCAATTTCTTCTTCATGCTGGGTTTGTACAGGTTGTTGTCCATGGGGCATAGCCACCTCTACTTTCTAGTCATCTGAACCCCTTACTTTTAGATTTTGAAAGAACTCTAAGTTCATATTTTTGTTAGACAAGTTGGGGACTCTCTTTTTTTTTTAAATTACTCACTGGCTTGTCAATTTTACTTTACTACCTTGGAAACTCATCATATAATCAGATACTCGATATGCATTGTTCATTGCATCTTTGTTAGAAGAACTGAATTAGCTTGCAACAGGACTCGTACTCTCAATGTCAAATTGTTTCAAATTCTGTGACATCTCTACACTTTCATTGTCCAAAAAATCTGAAGATGGGATTTTGTGTGCAATATATGAATCAACTTCAGGGTATGCAATGTTTTTCCTAAGCTTCAATTCCCCTGCCACACTATCTCTTACCAGTTTCATCTGCACCTGTTAGTAACTTCACAGACTATTTTCTTCGAGTTTAAACAGTCTTGGCAGTCAAATTTATTTTGAACTCTCAAAGTCTGTTTATCTCATTCAATGCTTAATGTGGGTGTTAGAAGTTGATTCCTAGACTGGCTAGATGTCGAATTTAATGCTCCGGGTGTCTTCAAATCTCAAGCTCACTTCTAACCATCATGCTAGGAAACCCTAATTCCTCATTCAACTTCCAAATTCCTGATTTTCGACCAATGTTTCTCCACCCCAGCATCCACTAGCTTCGTAATCTTCAATTTGAGAACCTCTTGCTGTAAATCTTGCCTCATTCCACTCTCTGTCTTGATTTTCCACGCATTTGCATAAAACTGTCACGATCTCTCTCACATGATGACAAACACCTGTTTCAATGATAAACTTGGAAAAAAACATATCAAATGTGATAATTGATGTCGTTAATACCTCAGGGACGAAACCCCCAAAAGAATCGGACTGAAAAATGACTATTTTGGCACTCGCGACTTTCTTGTAGTGCGCCAGTGTAACGTTTTCTAGCTAGTGCTATAAGAATCACTGTTTTGTGATTTTTTAACCAAAACTCCAAACCAAGTGTTGTTTTTTGGTAAATAACTTTAAGTAATGTCTTATTATATTTATTTAGAACCTTTTATAAATATATGCATCCTATAAGCCCATAAAAACAATGAAATTAATTAAATCAAGCAAAAATTAAAAAGAAAATCTGTAAAATCAACTATAAACATAATGCTAAAATCAAAATATTTTAAAAGAAACCAAGGTCAAAACTTAAAAACAATAATAAAAATCATATTTTTAAGACAAGCAAATGGTTCAAAAATAGAAAACAAAAATAGTCTATAACATCTGGCTCCTGTTGCGGGATGAAGTCCTCCCTGTGAGGCTTCAAGAACTTGTAGACTAGTGCCTTCTATAACCAAAACTGCATGCTTTTCTACAAAACATCCATTGGCCTATGGAGTCTTTATTCAACCCTTCACACACTGATATATACAATGAAAATCAAATCTCTTTCTTTGAGGAACCTTCCATTTACTGAATCAAATTGTAATCCCATTTCCAATGTAACCAGGAAAAAATTTCATCAACCCACCAAAACTTGTTTCCAACTCTGAATATATATATAATAAGAAATAATGGAAAACATGAAGAGAAAATATCTAACACCTTTCACTCACATTCATTAAATGGTGTCTCTAAACTAACAGATTTATAACTTAGTATTGACTGTAAATAATCTACTACTGGATCATAAAAATTTCCATAAGTTACCTCTGCATGTTCTATGAAAAAAATAGGGTGTCCATAAGAGTATTTTGTTCCATGAATATCAAGCAGGCATTGGCAAAAAAAGACGTCAGGATCAGCCTGAATTTTCTCCATAATTTTTTGGATAGTATCATCAATAATGTCAACACTTTGAACCTCCTTTTCCACATTGTCTTCAAATGAATTACTATCATGCATTGGCTTTGGCTGTTCAAGGATAATAGACTGAATGCATTCTTGAATCTGCTGATCAGATTGTGACATATCACACACCTCACAAATTTCTGGGTCTTTCTTTTCAATTTCTTCATCATAATTATTAAAAATTAGAACATCTTCATAATGATTTTGAAGAACAGATTTATCATAACCATGAATATAAGCAACTTCTGAAAAAATGCGAACAGCCTGGCCTTCATCGATTTTAGTATCAAAACAAAAAGGAATAGAATCTAATTCATCACAGAATTCTTGTCCTGGAACCCTAATCTCTTCATCATAACAAGGATCATTCTGAGAAATTTCGAATGATGCTGCTAAAGGTTCCTCTTCTCCTTCAATACAAAGTCGATCTTTAACACAACAATGATTTCCAACAGTTTGCTAAACTAGAGATTGATCTTCAAAAGGATTAGCATTCAAATGGTTATTAAGGCTGTTGAAATAATTACGAGAATATTCCAAACTATCTCTACTAGTCTCATCACTTGAATAATCTTCAACCTAATCTAAAACAAAAACTTTATTATCGTAATGATCATGGAATTCTTCCTCGAGAGTAGTATCTGAAAATGTTACCTCTTCATCTTCAACAAATTCTGAAACTTCAACTTCTTCATGACATGTTTTGAACCCTTGATTGTACTTATCATCATCATTTTTTGAATCAGAAATTGTATTATAAAAATCAACCTCCTCACAACAATCTTTAAAAACTAATTCAGCTGAGAACACATACTTACAATGTTTCCGAAAACATGTGTGGAATTCTTTCAGTGAGGAAATGCTAGCAGTGGGAGGAGAAAAATACCAATCTTGTGCATCTTGCTCAAGTGAGTACATGAACGTTTTCATGAGCACATCTTCATGCTGTATATTTAACTGGACCATACATTGATGAAATTTGATGAGGTGATCTAAAGGATTATCCTCTTTGCTTTCTCTATACCATGGAAGACAATCTCCCCAAACATCCATAGTAGGTACTGAATTTGGAAAACCTGGAATATCAGAAAAATTGAAAGGTGCAAATCTTCAAGCCATAATAGCTTCCATGGACATCGGCCTCTGCATCTTGAAATAGTGGAGTCACCAATCAATTTGTCAAGACAGATTTTGTATTTTTTTTCTCCTCAGAAAGAGGAAAGGGTGACAGTAATTCAAATTAATTAGGGTTCCATAAAGCTAGGGATGACTAAAACCTTATAATTCTTCTAGCTGTTTTCAGTATCTATTTTGGGTCTGAAACACCCAACTTCAAAGGTGAAACAGGTCTGTTTCTAGTTCCAATTCCCCTATTAGCCACTGTGACAAACTGGTGAAAAGTAGTCTTAAAGATATGTTGGTTTAAGTTCACCTCTTAAAACCAGTGAAATGATAAGTATCCCATGGAAAAATATGTTTTCAACTTCGTTCCCTGGAAACGGCGCCAAATATTTTTATGCCAGAAATTGTTTCCAGACTACAAAGAAACAAGCCAACATAATATCAAATATTCAATCAAACAAAACTAGGTTTCTAGGGTTTAAAAAAAAAAAAAGTTTTCTAGTTGTGAATTTTGGTGACAATAGGGAATACATTCATAACCCAAATAGGAACTAAATCACGAGTAAATAAAAAATGAGATGCATAACATAATAACCATGTATCCAATCAGAAAATAATATTGAAGTTCATCCACAAATGGCAAGCACTACAAGCATAAAAACTATAGACCAGCAATGAAATTACCAATTGTGTAGCTAAACAAGCTAGAAATCAAGCCAAAGAACAGATTTAAGGGTAAAATGGATCATATATTTCATAATCAGTTCCTCAAATACACGTGAGAGTCATATACTTAGCTTATCAACAAGTTAGGAGACCTCCTCTGGCCAGCCAAAATTCGAACCCTTTCCCTGTACCCTTGTCCATATTTTATTATTAAAAAGAAGCAATTCTATATTCCCTTCATTAAGTCGAAATTGAAACTACCCAGCAGTTACATTAACTAACTTTCAACTAATTGACTCAAAATAGCAAAATCAGATTCCTAGTAAATATGGTAAATTTCTGAAAACTAGGTTTCAAATAATCCTCCATATATCTCAATCCGTGACACCTATGTAAAAAATGAGAGAGGTTTTTGTGAAAGGGTCTGTGGAAGACAAAAACCTCTCTTGGTTTTTAAAAATCCATCTCCAATCAATCATAATATTCCCCATAAGATGAACACTAAAACAAGAAAAATATTAAATATTTTAAAAACCCTGAAAAATAGGCTGCAAACATTAAACTACATTTTTCAAACCTTGATAGATATTTCAAAACTGAGATAGGTTTTTGTGAATGGGTCCCTTATGAACAAAAACCTTTTTTTTTTTTTTCTAAAATTCATCTCCATAAGCTCGTGGTCTACATTCAATTTCAATAACCCAAAATAGGAAAAAACAGAGCAGAATTCTCAATAATCTTTGCATTTCAATATCCCCTTTTTCATCTGAAATTTCTTCTGCAGGTACAATCTTTTCAGCAACAAAGGTCTCTGTTGTTTCATAATCCTGAATAGGCTCGGTCTCCTTATCAATTCTTGCAGCATTTCCATCAAACTGGCTTGTTGTTGTTTGTATTATGATAACTGCCTTTGAATTACATACCAGTAATCTTTATCATGTCTGTCCTGATCATTGCAAGAACTACTGCTGCTGGCAGAGCTAGTTCTTGGACCTCCTATATTCCATGACCGAATATCCACTGGCATATCTCTCTAATTATGATCATGCCATTCTTCCTTTTCTAGCATTCTCTGTTTAGGTTTTTTTGTACCACAAACCTCCATCTTCCATGAACTAATCTTGCAGGAAATTATCTGTAATTTCAGTTCTCTTATATGTATCCCCGGATCTCTAGCCTTTATCAATCAGATCTAGCTTTTCAACTTCCCTTATTATAGCTGATGAGGATTGTTCTTATCCATTCAGCTCGTTTGATGCTAGTATAATGTTGCTTGATGTATCTTGCAAACTCCTATTGGAGTCTTCAATTTCTTCTTCATGCTGGGTTTGTACAGGTGGTTTTCCATGGGGCATAGCCACCCCTACTTTCTAGTTATCTGAACCTCTTGCTTTGAGATTTTGAAAGAACTCTGAGTTCATCTTTTTGTCAGACAAGTTGGAGACTCTCTTTTTTTTTTAAATTACTCACTTGCTTGTCAATTTTACTTTTACTGACTTGGAAACTCATCATATAATCAAATACTCAATATGCATTGTTCATTGCATCTTTGTTAGAAGAACTAAATTGGCTTGCAGTAGGACTCGTACTCTCAATGTTAAATTGTTTCAAATTCTATGACATCTCTGCACTTTCATTGTCCAGAAAATATGAAGATGGGATTTTGTGTGCAATATATGAATCAGCTTCAGGGTCTGCAATGTTTTTGTAAAGCTTCAGTGCCCCTGCCACACTATCTCTTACCAGTTTCATCTGCACCTGTTTGTAACTTCACAGCCTATTTGCTTCGAGTTTACACAGTCTTGGCAATCAATTTTCCTTTGAACTCTCACAGGTTGTTTATCTCATTCAATGCTTAATGCGAGTGTTAGAAGTTGATTCCTAGACTGGATAGATGTCGAATTTAACGCTCCAGGTGTCTTCAAATATCCAGCTCACTTCTAACTATCACGCTGGGAAACCCTAATTCCTCATTCAACTGCCAAATTCCAAATTTTTGAGCAATGTGTCTCCACCCCGGCGTCCACCAGCTTCGTAATCTTCAGTTTGAGAACCTCTTGCCGGAAATCTTCCCTCATTCCACTCTCTATCTTGGTTTGCCACGCATTTTCATAAAACTGTCACGATCTCTCTCACATGATGACCAACACCTATTTCAATGATAAACTTGGCAAAACATGTATCAAATGTGATAATTGATGTGGTTAATACCTCAGGGACGAAACCCCCCAAAAAATCAGACTGAAAAATGACTATTTTGGCACTCGTGACTTTCCTGTAGCACGCTAGTGTAACTTTTTCTGGCTAGCGCTACATGAATCCTTGTTTTGTGATTTTTTAACCAAAACTCCAAAACCAAGTGTTGTGTTTTGGTAAATAACTTTAAGTAATGTCTTATGATGTTTCCTTAGAACCTTTTAGAAATATATGCATACTATAAGCCCATAAAAACCATGAAATTAATTAAATCAAGGAAAAATTAAAAAGAAAATCTGTAAAATCAACTATAAACATAAGGCTAAAATCAAAATATTTTAAAAGAAACCATGGTCAAAACTTAAAAACAATAAGAAAAATCATATTTTCAAGACAAGCAAATGGTTCAAAAATAGAAAACAAAAACAGGCTATAATAGGTTCAACACATGTTATTCCTGTAGATACACACAATTCATTAATTCAAAAACATCTCCCATTAAATTTCTTATCAGCATATTCTTCTACTGGTATGAACTCTTCGAAAAGTTCATGAGACTTTCAACTAGTCCCTCATCTGCACCATCTTCTTCTAAGATGATTTTATGTTTCACTTCAAAACAGTGAACATATTCTTCTATCAATGGTCCAATTCTTATTTTTCCTTTCTTACCCAAAACATCCATCTTATGCTTCATTTCCTTATCAACCTACATAAACACATCATCTAAGTGTTCTTCAATACCTGCAGTCATACACAAACCATTAGATTTAAAAACATGAGACTCTGAAGTCCTTGTTGATATATTTTTTGGCATTCTCCTTTTGTATTGGTCTAAGCACAACATCAAACTTTCAACATCACCTATTTCTTCAATAGTATGATATACAGACTGCAAACACTCTTCATAGGATACCATATCATATTTTACTATAACAAAATTATATTCTGCTATCCTACTTTTGGAAAGAACATATTCTTTTGCTTCAGACTTCATGACAGTCCAAGGTGACTTTTCAACTTTTTCCTTCATCAGAATGCAATTCTAATTCTTTTCTATAGAAATGTCTTTGCACATTTATTTTTCTTCCTTTAGCTTCATATCATCTTCAATTGACTTTGTTTCGCCATCAAGCAACTCATCAATGAGTTTCTTTTGTTGCACTACTTCAGACCTTTCTTCATTTGAGAAACTATATTCATCATATTTGACTTCATCAAATTTTAATACATTTTCAAAGGACTTCCCATCATCTGCAACAAATCCTATAATTACAAACAAATCATCTGTCTCAAAAACATAAGACCCTTTGGTCTCCTTTGACCTCACAGTAATCTCCTCCATAAGTATATATGTATTCTTTATAGAATTCATGAGACTCTCAATTGTCCTCTCTTTTTCTTCTTCATCATCCTCTCTAAGCAAAGGAAACTATTCATGTTCACAATATGAAACCTCTATCTCAGAGTGAGCTTCCCTTAGTTCTTTCTTCAATTCAGAAAACATTTTTTGTTGCAGCTTCACATGTAGTGAGTTCCATATTACCTCCAATTTCATTACCCAATCATACCTTGGGTTTTCTTCTTTAGCATCTTGCATGTGCTTCTCAAAGCACAAAATGTCTTTTTCTAACTCTAGCAGTTCCCTGTTAAATTCTTCTTTCTTCTGATGTGGCTTTTATCTAAACCCCTGCAATGACCTTCATTCATTAGTCATTGTTCTTGTATCGTTCTCCTCTTTTGTGAAATTCATTATGTTCCCTTATGGACTGTAACTAAGCCTTCACCTTCAACAAGTCTCCATACTTGTCTATTATACATCAAAAAGATATCTCTCCTTGAGCTTGTCCTTTTGGTATCTATGATTCTTTTCCTCTAGAAACTTTTGATATTCTGCTTTTCTCTTCTTTGCTTGTGCGGTTCCACTCCTTGTTTTTTAGAACATGTATTAATCCTCTTTTTTCCAACCTCTGTTGTATTTCTCAGGTTCTGCCACTACTTTCTCTTCTCAAGAACTTCTCTGTTCTTTGCTGCTATAAACTCACATAACCAAAGTCAAAATATAAACATCAATTAGTCCATACCTTTAGACTTTTTCACTTGTACATTTGGTTGTAATATCTCTACTGCTATCTTCAAAAGATACTCCTATTCATCAAGAACAAAATTGTCCTTAAGCACAAATCCCCTAGTTGTTATTGCTGCAATATACAATCTCTCATCAATCCACAAGATTGTCAAATCCTTTCAAGGATTCTTCTACATTCTCATGTGGGTAATCATCAACTTCAACAACACATCCTCTGTCTGCAATCAATTTTAAATACCCTCTCACTTGACTAACCTTCTCACACAATTGTTAGTCTTCAATTTTAAAATAAATATTGAAAATCAAAGATTGATTTAACTTTCACACAGAATACTTGTTCTTCCTTCTTTGATACCAATCTCATGCAGACAGGAACCCCAAACAACCATTATCCCATCGAATTTCCCCATGATTTAACTTGCTCTATATTTAGCAAACTATAAATTTGGCTTCTTGTCCAAATATGTCGTCTTCTGCAACTCTATTGTGTAGCTCTGCTTCCGCAGGTTCAATTCAGCAAGACAGGTTTCTGCAAGCTCCTTTCCACAACATAGTTTCCATAAATCTATTTCCACATTCTCCTTTCTGCAACTCTATTTCCGTATTCTCCTTTCCGCAAAAGGGTTTCCACATTCTCCTTTCCGCAATAGATTTTGTGCAACTCTATTTTCCCATTTGCGAATTGTGGATTGCAAAAATTCCCAAATTTCAAATTTGACTTCCGCAATTATATGGTTGCAATACTCCTTTCTGCAATCAGATTGTGGATTGTGGATCCAACTTTTCCAGAAGTTGAAATTCTGCAAATTCCCTCCTGCAATTCTTTTTTTGTAAATCTTTACAACCATTGATTTCATGTGGCTTCCTTCCTGACCATTGATCTGATATCAGATGCATATCTCATCTTATCTTTGAGGAATTTGATCGTGACCTAAGATCATTACCCAACATCTGATCTTTCTCAAGGTGACTAGTTAATATTTTATTTATACATTTGCAGAATCGATTTTCTTCAATCAATCAAGCCACGCACATGCTTGAATCTCCATCTTCCTCGATCCTTCAATGATCAAATTTTCTCCTTGACCTACAATAACATTAATACAAGCACGCATTCATTTATAAAATCCTTAGAGTATCTTTAATCTAACTCCTTTGATGGATCAGAGCATTGATCCATTGATCTCTTCTTCTCCCACTTTCAAAAACCCGAAATTCATATACAGTATTTTCACATATGGACAAAGAATTTATCCCAACATTTAATTCGTGAATTTATAAATTTAGGTTGAATTCGTGCACACATATAAAGATATGTTGAATATGATTTTTCTTCATTTACACAAGGAAATTATACATTCAATTTGTCTCAGAACCTGCATTTTGATCTCCTAGGGCCTGATATATCTTTAATTGGCCTTCCATGAATCCTACAGGCCCTACTAACCTCTATCTATCCTCTATATCTCTCTTTTTCCCTTTCTCTTTTCTCCCATCTACTATGCCTTGTAGAATTACATATATACACAACAAAATTCATGAACCATTTGGGTTCATATCCACATAATCTTCTAACAAATCCTTATTACAATCAACCTTAAATATTATCCTATGACTTGCTGCCCTAATTGAGGGATTTGGTACATGATTCATCAATTGACTCATAATCCACCTAAATACTCACTCGATTGACTCACCATCATCTAAAATAAAATAAACATAGGTTATTTACAATGTGATCGTTCAAAGACCGTCAATTCAGATTTTGAAGACCCTTTCTAGGCCTGATCCAACATTGAGCTCGGAATTTGAAATGGATAGAAGGATGCTCTTGCATCATTGTTCCTTCGATTGGGACACTCATTAATATAATAAATTCATGTAAATTCATTGATGTTAACCCTCCATTGTAATTTGGGGAAATATACCCCACAGTTGAGTGATATTAGGGTTATTAGACTATCCTAGTGAATTCGACCCTATAGAGTAAACGTCAAGTGGAAAACAAGTATAAATAGAGAGTGAGACTCTCTATTTAGAACACACACTCACTCAATAGTAGTGCATGAGTGAGAGAGGAGTAGCTCACACAAGTTAGAGGGAGAACAACTATTAGAGATCATCTTTGTATCTTTCTGTTTTACTTTTTCTATTGGTGCTCATTCTATTTCTGAGGAAGTTGCGAGGTTTTCTCCTTTATGGTTTCCCTAAGGAAAAATATTTGTGTCTCTTGTCTCTTGGGATTATTGGTGTGCATGTTAATCTCTCAAATAAGATCATATATGATATTGATTAAATGATAAAAATATAACACAGTGTGTCCCCTTTGGGATCACCAATACTTTTCATAAAGAAGAAGGACGGTACGATGTGGATGTGCATCGATTACCACCAACTTAACAAAATGGCCATCAACAACCGATACCCACTCCCTAGGATCGATGACTTTCTAAATCAAGTAGGAGGAGCCAAGATCTTTTTGAAGATAGACCTGCGGTTTGTATACCATCAAGTATGGATCCGCGATGAGGATATTCATGAAACCACCTTTCATATGAGATACGTCCACTACGAGTTTGTGGTAATTCCATCCGGGTTAACCAATGCACCCATGAACTTTATGTGTATGATGAACAATATCTTCAGTAAATACCTACATAAATTTGTATTGATCTTTGTAGACGACATCCTACTTTACTCTTAGATTAAAGTGGAACACAAGGAGCATCTCCCGCTAGTAATACAAGTGTTACGGGAATACCATCTCTATGCCAGGTTTTGTAAATTTGATTTTTACAAACCATAGATACGGAACCTGGGTCACATCATATTTGAGAAATGGATAGTCGTGGACTCGAAAAAGATTAAATCCATAGAGGATTGACCTATCCCCACTAGTTCACCGCCATTGGATAGGTTTTGGGATTATCCGATTACTACCAAAAGTTCATTGAGAACTTTTCTAGAATAGCCTGTCTGATGACCACTTTGAAAAAGAAGGAGAAAGAGTTCTTATGGATGACCAAGTGTGATGAAATTTTTCATAAGATTAAACAGCTTTTGACGACACTGCACCAATACTACGAATTGCAGATCCTGATGGGGATTTCGTTGTTTGCATGGATGTTAGAAAGGAAGGGCTTGGAGGAGTCCTTTTGTAGAATTATTGCGCATTATGTTATGAATCATGGAATTTAAAGGAACATGAACCAAAATACCTCACCCATGATCCTAAGCTAGCATCCATCATCCATGCCTTGAATATGTGGAGGAAGTACCTCATGGGGAATAAATTTCTTCTAAAAATAGAAAATATGAGTCTGAAGTATTTATTTGAGAAACCGGATATAAATTCCAGGCAGGCCAAATGGTTGGATTTTCTTAGTGAGTACCATTTCGATTTAAAGCCTATAAAGGGAAAGGAGAGTAAAATTATTGATGCTTTAAGTTGACGAGCTCATATAATATATGAGGTGACTTTAAGTTAAACCGATTTGAAATTACAAGAGAGGATTAGAATGACCAACGGATTTTACCCTTTCTATGTTGAAATCCTCAAGATGGTCCAAGAGGATAGGTTGTTTCAACAACAAAAAGAGTGCAAGGTAGACAAAAATAGACTATTTCATCCAAAGAAAGATTGTATGTTCCAGAAGGTGAGAACATCAGGTCTAGCATCCTCATGAAATTTCATCGGACACCCTACTTGGGGAATCCAGGATATCAAAAGATGATATCCGCAGTAAATAAACACTTTCTCTAGCCTAAGTTAGAGTCCGACATAGCATTTTTTATCGCGCAATGTCAAGAATTTTAGCTGGTCAAAGTTGAGCACCATCACCCTTCAGAATTGCTGCTTTCATTACCCATTCCGGAATGGAAGCGGGAAGTCATTAGTATGGATTTTATTATGGTTCTACCAAAGAGTAAGAAGAAAAATGACTCTATATTTGTAGAATTTTAAAATTTGTCAAAAAAAAACGCTTCATTCCAGTGAATTTGATCTACAAGGAAGTAGACATTGATGACATCTTCTTAAAGGAGATATTCAGATTGCATGGGATACCAAGGACAATGATCTCGGATCGAGATACAAAGTTTACTGGGAAAATTTGGAGATCCTTATTCTCTGGATTAGAGACACTGTTAAACTTTAGTACTGATTTCCACCCACAAATAGAAAGGAAGAAAGAATGGGTAAACCAAATTTTAGAAGCCATGGTTAGGATGTATGTCATGAACAATCCCACCAAGTGGGAATATTACCTTCATCTTGTAGAGATTTCATATAACAATAGATACGAGACCTCCTCCATGCTGAGTCCCTTCAAGGTACTATATGGATGGAAGTGTAGAACACCGATTACTTGTGATAGCCAGGTGGATCGACTCATGTTAGGGTCTGACTTACTAAAGGACTTGGAACAATTGGTTACCAAGGTCGAACTCAACTTTAAATAAGCACCACACCACCAGAAGAGCTACGTAGATAAGAAAAGAAAAGATAAATATTATCAGATAGGAAAGCATGTTTGCTTGAAAGTAAAAGAAAAATAAGCTCATTGAGCTTGGGGAGGTGCATAAACTTGGCACCAATATTTTGTGGACCCTTTGGGATAATGGCCAAGAGAGGGCCAGTGGCATATGAACTAGATTTTCCTTCTCACATAATAGTTAATAATGTTTTCCATGCATCCTTAATAAATAAATATGTATATGATACTAAACATGTGATTGATTGATCCTTGTTACAGGTGGAACCTAAAGGGGAGTTTGTACTTGAACCCCTTCATATACTGGACAAGAGAGAGGTGCAGCTCAGGAAGCACACCATATTCTAGTTCAAAGTGCAATGGAAGCACTTTGAGGCCTATGAGAATACATGGGAGAATGAAGCCACCATGAGAGAGGCTTACCCCACCTTGTTTCATGATTTCATTCATATTCCCTAGAACACCATGGGCAATGTTGTTCTAAGCGGGGAGGGATGTAATATCTTGAATTTTTGGCCTGACACTTATGGGCATAATCCCCATTGCATATGATGTTGCTTTGATGTTTTATTTTGTATATTTGGAAATAGACCCCACTTCACATGACAATGATGATTGTTTTGATATATTGGGCGTAATCCAATCGCATATGTTTTATGTATATGATTTGATGTATTGGGAAGGGACCCTAAAGCACATAATTGATGAGATTTTGGGTTGAGCGCGAGATCTGAGGGGCATGAGTATTTGATTTTTGTGTTGAGGGAGAAGCTTTGGAGCACATGACTATTTGATGTTTGTGTTGAGCAAGAATCTCTGGAGCAGATGAGGAGTTTAATGTTTGTGTTGAGCGAGAGGCTCTAGAGCACATGAGTTATGAAAACTTTGTGTTGAGCATGAAGCGCTGAAGCACATGAAAATATAAGAATTGGAAGTGTTGGGAAAAATCCCCAGAGAATTCCAAGTTGATGTTGAACATAAGATCTGGAACATCGGATCCTTTCCCATTGTATTCCTAGGTGTATCCTACAAATACATCATAGCATTAGTGTTGAGCGAGGAGCTCTAGAATCACACTAAGTTGTAACTCCATGTTTCTTATCATTGATTATGGGCTCTACATAAATGCTAGGAATTACTAAAAAAATAATATGTTGGATGTACATTATTTTGATAAAACATTGATCTCATCTTACTTATTTTTAAGTGCTTAAATGAAATTTCTAATTTATGTATCTCATGAAGTACTAAAGAACTACCATGTTATACGACGTAATCCAACATGCAAGGAGGTTTAGAGTTTCCTAACATAGTTGACCTATCCCCTACCTCAAGGTGTTAATAAAAAGTGATTATAAGAAAAAAGAAAAGTATCATGTGATTAGGGATCATGCTATATGATACCTAAAGTAAAATTGTTAAACAAGGATATAAGTATATATAGCTTATAAATAATGTGAATAAAAGAGTAAGCATATGTATTAATAATAGTAACTATAAATAATAATGGAAGGACCTATGTATTATTATTTATTACTAATATTTATTAAACTATTAAATACCTAAAAGAGTCAAAGTGAGAATTAGTCAAAGAGTTCATAACTTAAATTAAATAAATGTTAAATTCACCTAAATTAAATAAAAAGAGTTATTTCAAGAACACAAATCATTCTTGATTTAACTGCCCCTTTTCCTAAAGTATGTCTATAAAGACCCAAGCCAAATAGAGGCTTGGGGATCATTGGATTATTCCATCATTGTACCTAAATATTCTCAAGAGAGTTATTAGAGAGAATTTTTCCCAAGAGGAAAAGAAAACTGATACAGAAATTGTTATCCCATATAGGGAAGCCTTACCTTTGTATCTCTAAGCTACTTTCATGTTAGAACCAGCTCGAGGGGTTCCATATTGAAACCAAGAACATTTTTGAGTCATGGTTGGGTGGAACGTGGTAGTTCCCAAGTAATTTGGTTAACTGAACAAAGGTCAGAATTGTCTGTGTCATTGTTAATGCTGTGTGTCTGAGTGTGTAGGATTTCCAGCCATTAAAACAACTTCAAATTGCAGGTATGAGGTTTCTTGATCTTCCTTATAGTTCATATAGTTTTCTTGTTTGATGAAGGGATTAAAGTTTGTAATGATAATATGATTATTAGCTACTATTGTAGCTAGGTTATTTCTACATAACCTTAAAAGAACAGCCAGGTTTATTTTAGTTTACATATGCATACAAACCCTAGAAATAAAGGTTATACTAAATGATGTTGATGTATTTGTAACTTCGGAATGTATTCACTTGTATATCTTATGTACTATACCCAGATGTTTACTCTGAGAAGTATCTATAATGTAATTGAGTCATGTCATGCCCTGATGTTCCGATTGGTAGATTCAATAATGTAAACAAGTCATAAAAATTCATTGAGTTTAACCCTCCATTGTAATTTGAGGCAATAGTCCCCACAATTGTGTCAAGGTTAACCCTCTTTGTTGATCGGAGGGAAAATTCCCCACAGTTATGGGGCACTAGGGTTATTAGACTCTCGTAGAGATGTCGGCCCCAGTAAGTAATTGTTAAGTGAGGCTGACATGTTGAAGTGGACATTAATTGAAAGAAAGAATATAAATAGATATTGAGCCTCTCTTTTTATCACACACACTCACTCACCGGGGTGCATGAGTGAGAGAGGAGAAGCTCTCTCAAGTGAGAGAGAGAGAACAGCTGTGGAGATCATATTTTATGTTTTTGGGTTTTACTGCTACCATTGGTGTCAATTCTATCTCTGAGGAAGTTTCAAGGTTTTCTCCTTTATGGTTTCCTCGAGGAAAATTCTATGTCTCTTGTATCTTGTGTTTATTGTTGTGCATGTTATTCTCTCAGATAAGATCTGAAGATCATATTTCTTAAATAATAAAAATCTAACATGGTATCAGAGCTAACCTGAGAAGAAGACATTGTGTAGCTGTAGAATCTAGGGATTCTTAATTTTTGGGTCTCTCTCCATGTTCCATCAACAAAAGTATGCTAGGCTAACTCTCCATTGAAGGGCACATCTTTCTGTCGAAGTGAAATTCGATTTTGGGCATTTTCAGTTTTTGGTGCAAAAAATTAGGGATTTTTACAGAAAAAGAATTTTTGATTGAGCCCGGAAAAGTATTTATCTCCTCATCAAAATCTAATTTTAGAGACTTGGCTCAATATTTTTGGTTGGGTGTAACTTTGGGCAAGTCAAACCCTAGTTTGACCCCAAACTGGAAAAACCCTAAATACTAAAACTAATAAGTTTTTGTACATTCGTTGTATATTGGGATTGAAAATGTGTCAGGGGCCAAAACATTCACAGGTCGAATATGAAATCCTGATGTACAATGTGTATATGTTTTAGCCTCAGAATCTCTATATTCTAGGAGATATGATTCCTCCAAGTTAGGGTTCCAGCCTCTTCCAGGATACATTCCTCAACAGGACACCTAGGGTGAATTGATATATCTTAGGATACCAAGGTCCAAATGGAATTTCTCAAGATGTTCCGGAAAGCTAACAGACTTTAATTTATGTGGTATAAGTTTTAGACCTCGAAGACAAAAGAGTGACAGATGGCAGTCCGTACAACTTCGCTATGTTGAATAGTCTTGACACGGGTCACCTTGGGAAAATAATCATAAGTCCCAATTGGGGAAACCAATTCTAATGAAACCTATGGTGTTGAAATAGGGACAAGCTAGGATACCTCAGTACAAATTTTTAGTCAAAGAGGAGTATTAATTGTGGAGATACTGTAGAAACAGTATTAGAAAGTTTTGCAGAAGAAATTGGAAAACTAGGGATTCATGTTTCGAGAGCTTCCCTCCACTGTTTTAAGAAAAGAAGTACAATGGATAGCTCAACTTGAAGAGCTATGTATTTCTATCCAATCAGATCTGAAAGATTCCATTTTTCTTAAATTAGGGTTTCTCTAACAAACCCTACATCAGCGAGCTCCGAAACCAGGACGAACACCTCAAATCGGTAATATCTAATATTTTGCTATTTTCATTTGAGGTTCTCATTTCAAAGTGATCTATCACATCAGATTGATGATAATATTGGTGAATTTGGAAACTTCCAAGCATGGGCATATATGATATCTCTGAAGAAAATGAATTGGACACCTACATGAGTAGAGAGGTTCCAGTTCCATAGGGATATGAGGCTCAAATCCTTACACAAGAAGAACTTGGTCAAGGCCAAGAAGATCATTCCTGATTCAATCACGGATCAAATTGTACCACAAGTGTCTTCCCTAAAGACACCGAAGATGTTTGATTCCTTGAACAAGTTATTTGAAGGGAAGAACATAAATCAGAATATGACTTTGAGAAAACAGTTGAAGAATGTGAAGATCCAGAATGCAAAGACCAAGAAGAAGAAGTGGAGAATGCCGAAGTGGTGATAGCCACCTTGAATGGCCTCCCAGGATCATGTGATTCATTCATTCAAGGATTGTGTTCCAGAAGGAAGTGATTACTTTCAGCAGACTCTAGGAAGAAGAAGAAGAAGCTAGACTCATAATAAGAGAAGAGAATATGCGAGCAACTAAAGATCAAGCTCTCACCATCCAAAGAAGATCCCTCAAGCGATGAGGAATATGAAGAACTCAACTCTTGAAGAACCTATTATCCATATTAGAATTTGGATAATAAACGATGCTATTATGAATAAAGAAGATGATGAAGCTGAAGCCTCAAGAAGGAATCTACCCACAAAACAAATAAAGACAAGTATTCAATTCTCATTTCATGATATTGTTTTTTGTTATGAATTTTTTTTATTCAGTTGATGTATAATGCATGATAGAATGTTTGCATTAATGATAGTATAGTACTAATAGCATGTGATGGGTAAGTAGCTCATGGTGCTATATAAATATCCATTGCTATTTATCTAGAATGAAACCTCTTTGCTGACATATTGGATTAGTGCACAATCTCAATGTTGTCCTGGTAGAGACAGAAGGCATTTGGAAAAGTTTCCATGAGATATGGATGAATGTTGTATTGGCTAAAATAGTTGCATGATCATATATTTATGCATAAGAATTTGCCATTATGAATATGCCTTATGAAATTTTTCGAACCATACAACTAATGCATTTGACTTGTAGGAAATATCACATATAATCACCTACAAGAAAAGAAGGATGAGACTTGTTCCGAAGAACAAGTGACGACAGATAAAGAATAATATGATGAATGCAACAACATCATTGATGCAGAACCTTCTAGCTATGAAGAAGTAACCAAGAAGAAAGGGAAGACCAGTTCAAAAAGAATGATGTCTAGGATGCAATATCAATACATGAAGGGAAGTTCGTAGTTCCATCATGCAGTAGATGGAAACATAGTGGGATACAGGGAAAGATTCGTAGCACGAGGATTCTCACAAAAAGAAGGCATAAACTATGAAGATACATTTGCAGCCACTAGAAGTTAATACACATGATAGGAAGAAGCATGTGTGCAAATGAAAGAAGGCTTTGTACAAGCTCAAAAGACACATACATGAGGGGCTTGAAGATCACCTAGAGTGATGAATATCTTAACCTTTGCTACAAGGTTGAAGATGAAAGTCTATAAAGGATGAAAAGATCACAAATGGGTGCAAGAAGAACTTTTGAAAAGGTTCAAGATAGAGGATCTTGGTATCCAGTGATCCTAGATGGATACATAGAATATAAATAGCAGAGGAAGATACTTCTCACTCTAATACAGAATGTTTCTATAATGTCCACAAAAATTGAAAAAAAAAAATTTATAGGCTAGTGAAAACCACCCAAAAGGGATTATTAGTACTCATACAGAAACATAGATGCTCCTTAAAATTTCAACCTCTTCGGATTCTGCCCATTGTCTTGTTAATCTCTTATCCATTCTGTGACTATTAGTTCGTTTAATTCTTATGTCATAATTCTATTATTTAAACTGTCGATCTATCAACGTTACTACTGTCAATGAATTGATGAGTTATTTAGATCATTGTTTTACTCCTACATATGTGTACTTTGTTTATTAAATAAAAGATAACTTAACTTTGTTGATGGGGATAAAGTGGTGGAGTGGCAGGACTTGTTCTCCCATGACAATCTGAGAGGTAAGCTTATTCTTCGTTATGCAGGCTTAGTTCATTCGAACAAAGGCACCTTATACATTGATTCATAGGTTACTCTTGCACACATCGGGATTATTGGTTACTTGACACAATTTAGTTCTTAATTAGACTTCTCGTTCTGCCTTGTACTTTTGTTACTGTTCTGTTTTACTACTCGGGTACATCCTATGTTTACAAATTATCTGATTTCATTAAATTACTAAATTCTTACGAATTATCTTACTGGCCTTCCATTATTATTTTCTATCTCTTGTTTACCTACTTATTCGTCTCTTGTTTCTATTTTGCAGGTTTTACATTAGTGACGAGCTTGTAGACTTACACTTGTTCTTCCTAGAGAGGGCATTATGGCATACTACGTTTGTAATACTACCTAAATGCTACAACCTAGAGCTGCGACTTAAATGCATACACTACCTGTATGAGCTAGCACAAAGGGCAAGTGATAACACTATAAGCTTATGCTAAGAGAACACGTTATAACATTATACGATAATGCTAAGGGAAACATTCTAAAACTATATGATAGTGTTAAGGGTATGCATACCATAAGGATTGCGACTATGGTATACAAACCATGTCATTAGTATTGAGCCTGCGCTGACTTTTAAAGGGTGGAGAAACCATAGTAGAGGGTTTATCATATGACATGGTTGTTTTAACGTTGGTCCATGATTTTATGGTTGGGGTTTATGGTAGCATTAATGGCTACCAGCTGGTGCCATTAATTCCATTAGGATTGGTGAAAACCCTTGGAAAAGGACTTGGAATTCGTTGTATGTGTAATATGGCATTGGCATTGTGGTGTAGTTAAGCCTATGCGCATTTGGAGGATGGAGACAACCCCATTGATTTGCAGGTGAGCTTAACCCAAATCTGTGTAACATCCATTACTTTGTTTGGTTTTATTTATGGTGCGTTCATGCTCCTCATGCCCTCGTGTTCTGTCTGTAAGTGAATGCGAAGGTGCTCCATGGTTTGCACAGGCTACACTTATCGATTTGGGATTTCTTCCTCACTGCCTGGGGTAAGCCTGTTAGCAATTTTCCTTGCCTCCTCTCATTCTAGCATTCCTTAGTTGGAAAATTGTTTCTGGGTTGGGGTTTCATGTGACACTTGTTGACTCTACCTTTAGGTTTTTGGGATATAGCTTACTCTAGTTTTGATAGACTCATGTTGAGAGATTTGGCATTTTTTCGGGCCGTGGTTGGACCATTACTTGTAATGGTGCCATAGCTCACAGCTTGCCATTATGTTTTAATACTTTGACTTAAGGTAGAGAGGGTTCATGCGTCACGGTGTAATTTCATAGCATGTTGGTTTTAATATGAATACTGTAAATGATTTGATATGAAATGAAAATGATTTCCTCCAGCATTTAAATACTGTGTAAAATTGGGGTTTGTATGGTTATTTACTTACTATGTTTTATGTGGTTTTTAATAGAATCAAGTGTGGCCTTACAGCATGTAGAATAATTCTCTGTGTATAATTATTATTGTTTTGGGTTATGCCGTATGCACATCACTATGTTTGCGTAGTTATTGTTTGGTTTAAATTCTGAGTAGGGAGCTTCTAGAGCTTAGGCGTTATGCCATGGGCTGCACCATTATAACAATGGTGTCATATCCCATTAGCTTACCACCACGCTCTGTGTTGGTTTTAAAAAATGGAGTCTGTGTTTTAAAACAACAGAGCATTGTATTCTTTAATTTTTTATTGACTCAGCATGGGTGCAGGCCATGCCACGAATGGCATATTCCTCTCCCAACGAATGCGATAGATTTTTAATGGGTATTTTATGAAGTAAATAGTTTACTTGTAAAGATTCAACTGTAATAGCCAGGGTTATGACAACCCATGATATCGATTGGTTTTTAAAAAAAAACATGACTATGTGTTTAGTTGAAACTTGGCTGAGGCCGTAACTACGGTCTTGATGGCCTCGTTGTTAGTGTAGGCATTGTTTGGATTTGTGGCATAGCTTTTAAGCATATCCTGCACATACTAGCTATATATCATGGACTGTAGAGAAAGGTTATGCGATGGCTTACTGATTGTATAAGAAAATACTTATGGTTTTATTAGTGTTATTGAAATGGTCTGGACATCTACAGCATTCGATGTCATGACCTCTTGATGGAAAAATGGGTTTTGAATGTTTCAGATGGTTAATAAGATGTTTGGTTATGTACAAATTTTAACTGGGGCTTTTAAAACCCTTTATGTGTTTATAATGGCTAACTGTAATAATAGGACTGCAAATTTAAGCATTCGAGCTATGTTAATGGATATGACTTGGATAGTGGATTTTATATAGTAATACAGAGTTTGATAATGGACAACATGGATGGTCATGATGCCTTCTCTGTTTGGTTAATTTTGATTATATTTATTAAAATGAAATGTGATGATATTTAATTTTTTTTTTACATGATTATGTAGAGCAGACCTTAGGAGGTCTTTAATAATTTGTTAGCTTGTTTATTGTCTAAATTATGTTCCTAGTAGATATAGTTTAAAATAAATCAAATAGGACATAAATTATAAAACTGCTTGAAGACTAATATATATATATATATATATATATATATAATCATAACCCACATGGGTGTGGCTCATGGGTGGTTCCGTTGTAATGAAGTTGTTTGTAAATTGGAGGTCACGAGATCAATCCTACCTGGGTTTAACCGTGTCCCATGTCTTGCGGTGGGTGTGGGGCACCTAGGTTTATAGTGGTATTGGGAATGGATCCCTAGACCCCGTGTCACACGAGTACCAGCCTAGCCCCAGTTGTTGATTCCCCTAGTAAAAAACAATGTATATGTGTGTGTGTAATTCTATAAGTATATATATTTAACCTATACCTCTTAACTAAACTTTTAATTAAAAACAACCCTCTGGTGAAAAATTAAATATGTCAGCAGAGTAATGCCACTTGTAGAAGGCTAACTGGTAACAAAACTAGGTATAGTGCACATAAACTAATCATGGAGATAATTGCAGAATTTCACTCGAAGTACAAACCCTAGTAATGTACAACATATAATAAAGATTCTCCATCCTATGATTTGTAAATTGCATATACAACCTTAGCAGATTGATAACCATAAAACAGAACCACTAGGGTTAGAAATTTCATTGCAGCCATTACTCAAAATAAACATTAATGAAACATTGGAAAGAAATAGAATAGGCCTTCAAAGGTTTTATACTTGAAATTGAAGCTCTGTCAATGGCTGCACCTACACACTTAAATAACCAACATTAACAATTCAATGCAGATATGACCTCTGCTTGAAGACCAAATCACTTGGGAACTACCACGTTCCTCCAACCCATGATCCAAAACCATTCCTAGTTCTAATCTGGATCTCCCAGAGCTGGACTCCAACATGCAAGTAGCTTAGATCTCCTAAGGTAGGGTTTCCTAACTCATAATCAATTCTGAATCAAATCCTCTTTTCCTTGCAGGAAAAGTTCTCCAAGAAAACACTTGAGAGCAAAAAAAGGAAGAATAATAATTCTCCTAGATGAAAAATTAGAACCCCCAAGCCTTTTCTTGGCTTGAGTCTTTATAGGCAAACTCTTTAGTCAAAGGGGCAGTTAAGTCAAGAAATCCTTGATTTCTTGATTTAACCCTTTTTAATTTACTAGGGTAATTTTTCAATTCTTAACCTAGGAACTTTTAACTAGTTCCTAGTTAGTCTTTCATAGATATTTCACTATTTATTAGTCCTTTAATAATAAATAATAATTGGAGGAGCTTCTCGTCTTTCTTTATTCAATTATATAATTAATCATAATTAATTCCTTATACATACTATTTATAAAATACATAGTATTAAAATACTTGTTAACACTTGTCTTCGGGCATCATGTGTCATGATCCCTTAGACATAATGACACTTATTTTATGAAGGTCAAGTAGATAGATGGCTTAGGTCTACTAGGATAGGCAACTCTAAACATCCTTGCATGTTGAATTTCCCTCGTATAATGTGGTAATTCTTTAGTACTTGATGAGAATACAAAAATTTGAAATTTCATTTAATCACTTAAAAATAAGTATGATGAAATCAATATTATTCCTCGAGTCATTTTCACTTGGAGGTGATTTTAATATTTTTAGTAACCCTTAGCGCTTACCAGATCCCATACTCAATGCTTATAATAGGGAGTTACAAACATAGTGCAATTCCACAGCTCTCGCTCAACACTAAATTCTAGGATGTACTTGCATGATACACCTAGGGATACAATGGCCAAAGATCCAATGATCCGGATCTTATGCTCAACACCAACATGGAATGCTCCAAAGCTTATGCCCAACATTTCCGATTATATTTTCATCTGTTCTAGAGCTTTATGCTCAACACAAATGTAAGTACTCATGTGTCTAGAGCCTCTCGCTCAACACAAAACATCTCATCGATCATGTGCTTCAGGGTCCACTCCCAACACAAACATTTTATCAATCATGTGCTTCAGGGTCCATGCCCAATGCAAAACATATATATACCTATATATCATCAACAATTGGCTTATGCCCAATATACAAAACAAATCATCATGTTCGTATGCAGTGGGGTCTTCGATGCAAAAATAAAACATCAATATAATCATCATGATCAGTAGGCTTATGCCTATAAATGGTAGGTCCAAAATTTGGGACATTACATTCCTCCACACTTAGTACAACAACGTCCCTTTTGTTCTAGGGACTCTGAATGATATCATGAAACAAGGTAGGGTAAGCCTTTCTCATGGTGGCCTCATTCTCCCAGGTAGCCTCATCTACCTGAAAATGCTTCCACTACACTTTCAATTGGACCACAGTGCGCTTTCGAAGCTATACTTCTCTCTTATCCAATATATTCAAAGGATCAAGGGAAAATTTCCCCTCAAGTTCCACCTGTAATAAGGACCAATCAATGACATGCTTAGTGTCATAAACATATTTATTTAATAAAGATGCATGGAATACATTATGAACTCTTACGTGTGCAGGTAATGCTAATTCATAAGCCACTGGTCCTTTCTTGGCCATAATTTCAAAAGGTCCACAAAACCTAGGTGCCAACTTACCACACCTACCTAAGCTCAATGAGCTTTGTTTTGCTTTCACTTTTAAGTAGACATGCTCACCTACTTGATACTCCTTATCTTTTCTTTTCTTATCCTCATAACTTTTCTGATGGTTTTGTGCCTCTTTAAGGTTTCCCTGGACCTTGGTAACTAACTGTTCCAAGTCCAATAATAGGTTGGGCTCTAACATGAGCCGATCCATCAGACTATCACAAGTAACTGGGGTCCTACACTTCTGTCCATAGAGTACCTTGAAAGGACTCATCTTAGAAGAATTTGGATACCCAGTGTTATATGCAAACTCTGCAAGGTGCAGATAATCCTCCCACTTGGTGGGGTTGTTCATGACAAATATTCAAAGCATGCCTTCAACAATTTGGTTCACTCTTTCAATCTGCCCGTCCATCTGTATGTGATAAGCAGTGCTAAAGTTTATCTGTGTCTCTAATCCAGAGAATAAAGATCTCCAAAATTTTCCTATAAACTTAACATCTTGATCTGAGACAATCACTTTGGCTATCCCATGCAATTTAAATATTTCTTTCATGAAGATATCAGCAATGTTCACGGCCTTGTAGGTCGATTTCACGAGGATGAAGTGTGTCGCTTTTGACAACTTGTCAATGACTACGAAGATGGAATCATTTTGCTTCTTACTTTTCGGTAAGCCAGTAATAAAATCCATACTGATAACCTCCCACTTCCATTCCATAATGGGAAATGGTTGTAGTAATCTTGAAGGATGTTGGTGCTCAGCTTTAACTATCTAGCATTCCTGACATTTCACAATAAACATTGCAATGTCGGCCTTTAACTTAGGCCAGAAAAAGTGTCTCTTGATGGAAGCTATCATAATTTGATATCCCAGGTGCCCTATGGAATTCTATGAGGATGCTTGACCAAATGTCCCCTCCAACTAGAACATACAATCTATCCTTGGACCATAGTAGTCCGGATTCATCCACCTTGTACTCCTTATGTTGTTGAAACAACCCGTTCTCCTAGACCGTATTGAGGATTTCCACATAGAATGGGTCAACCTTGTTGGTGATTATAATATTCTCATGCAAATATGCATCAGTTTGACTCAGGGTCACCTCATATATCATATGAGTCTATCGAATCAATGCATCAGCAACTTTGTTCTCTTTTCCCTTAATGAGATTTAGTTCAAAGTGATACTCACTCAAGAAATCCAACCATATGGATTGTCTTGCATTCAGATCGGGTTGATTGAATAAATATTTTAGACTCATATTGTTAGTCTTTAGAAGGAACTTCCTTCCCATGAGATAATCCCTCCACATCTTCAGAGCATCGATAATGGCTGCTAGCTCAAGATCGGGCATGGGATAATTTTTCTCATGCTCTTTTAATTTCTGTGATTCATAACAAGTCACATGTTTGTTTGCAAGAGGACCCCTACTGTGATGTCCCCAGTTTCGACCCCGTTTGCATGATGTATATATTGTAATTAATCGTGGTGAGGAGCTCAAGGCAAAAGCCCCACCATCAATTTTGTTGTGTACATTTCGGCAATGTGGATAATTGACGATGGTATGCTGTGCTATACGGCACATTATAAATCGGCATCATGTAAACACGCACATCAATTAAAATAAACCACAACCAGCTACAGCAGTACAACGTTGAATGAAAAGTGCATGGTTCCAAAGGATAAGGGGTGGGGGATGTCAAACCTTGGTTATGGGGGAAAAACCCAAGTTTTGTCACCTTGTTGATTTTCCATCTTCCCTTGTCAACCTCTTGAATGTTTCGTTGGGCAGCTGAGGAGTAATGGTTGCTGGTGGTTGAGGCAGTTAATTCCTTTGGGAGTGGGGTGGAAGGACTGTCATTCCTTTTCCCACATTCCCACTTCACCCACGTCTACCCATTCTTCTCCCTCACGCACTCTTCCCTGGCCTATTCACTCTCACCACGATTTTGTTTTTGGGGATCCTCCTCACGCACAGGCTCTGGGCGGTTTTGGTCTCAGGAAAACATTTTCTTGGCTCCATGAGTTGCTGAGCACCCACGCACTGCAATTTCGCATCCTGGCTGTTGATTGTTCATCCACGGACAAAAACAGAGCTTTTTTCTCCTCACGCAGGGCCTCCATTGTTGTGCAATCTCACGCAGAGGGATTCTTCCCCCGTTTTTCCTCTCACGCACAAGAATTTCTGGGTTTTCCCACGTTGTTCTTTTCCCAGCGAAATCGTGGGTGCTGTGGCTATCGAAAGTCAGTATTTTTCCCTTTCCTCTGCGTGGTATTTATGTGTTTTCTCCATGATTTTGTTGCCCAGGATGGGCTGTATTCCCCACGTTTGCTGTGAGCGGTGCTCACTGATACATTTCGGGATTGTTGTTTTCCCACGTAGTTGGCTTTGTTGCGGGGGTCTTCCTTACATCTTTGGGGCTGTGGTAATTTTGTTTGAAGTGTCATTTTGGACATGATAGGGCGAATAATGACTCAGAATTTATTTTCCCTGTTTAAGCTGCGACAGCTAAGTAATTGCCTGAGTGCAATGGTTAGTCTTCAGACTGTGCTAGCTTGGATTGTCTGTTGAAAGCCTATGAAACCTAGCTATGTTGGTTTGTTGTTTATGTCCCCTAGGCTATGTGTAAGCCTGTAATTGACCCTTATCCTTGAGGGATCATGCCCAGCTCGAGGGTGGCAGTGTGCTGAGAGATTGATGAGCACGTTGGCCTATGGTTGGGTGGAACGTTGCAGCGACGTAGCTGGTTGCGGGTGAATTCTTCATCAAAAGATAAGTGCTGCTGTTTACTTCATCTCTGTAATTTATACTGATGTTAAATGCTGGAATGCCTATGTTTGCTTCCACTGATTGTTTGAAGGACTGTGCATCCTTGTATGGTGAATTATTCCTATTGTTTGAGTTTTAATTTCAGCATTGATCTCCTTTGATTTATCTGCATGGGTTGTTTGCCTGGTTGTGTTGATGTTCATCGCGTCATCTTCGTCGGGTGAGGGACGGGGACGTGACAGTATGGTATCAGAGCTTGGGTTGCAGCAATGGGCCTCTATGGGCCAAGAAAGAGCCACTGATAGAGGGCATAATTACCCTCTATGTCCAGCAAAATAGCAGTGAGCAGACGAGTCCAGAAAATGGTCTAAGTGTTGAGTAGTCGGACCATTGGAGGAAGTGGAATTCCACCATTGCGGAAGGACTGGCAGAATGGACGTCCGCCGTTGTGGATGAGTGGGTGAAGTTTCCCGTCTGACCATTGCAGAAGGGATCACGGAGTTAACTTGCAAAATTGTGGAAGAATTCCGGAAGTGCCGCCGTTGCGGACGACGGAGCGATTCTGCATCCGATTCGAAATCCGTCTGATCGTTGACGCCGCAGAAAGATTTGAAATTTGGCTAAGTATGGAACAGTCAGGTCAACGGAGGGTAGAGTAGAAGGACTTCCACTGTGGAGGAAGGATTTGATGTTTGACAGTCCGCCATTGCGGTTGTGAAAAGGGTTAGACTGCCAACGTAGTAATGGGTCCGATTGTCGACGAAAAAGAATTTTTGAAAATTTTCCTAAGTATTGGGGCAGTCGGAAGAGTTGGTGAAGTCGACGTCCGCCGTTGTGGGTGAGGAAGCAATCAGGCTTCCGACGTGAGATTCATCCGACCTCTGATTTCCAATGCGTCGAAAGGGTTAAGGCTCGGAGTTAGTTCACAAATCGAAAGAATTCGTGAAGTGAATCGGAAGGATTCACCCTCTTGTAACCCGCCGTTGCAGACGGCAAAGCTATTCGGCATCCGATGTGAAAATCCACCGACGTCCGACGTTAAATTTGTTCTCCGTAAGTGTCGATCAGAAGATGTTAAGGTTTGCGCGGCCGATGTTGCGGAAGGTTGGAACTTCCTAGGAGCTGTCATTGTGGAAGGTTGGAACTTCTGAGGAGCCGCCATTGCAGAAGGTTGGAACTTCCAGGGAGTCGACGTTGCGGAAGGTTGGAACTTCCAAGGAGCCGACGTTGTGGAAGGTTGGAGATTCTAAGGAGTCGCCATTGCGGAATGTTGGAGCTTCTGAGGAACCGACGTTGCAGAATCTTTGGAGATTTTGGGAGCCGATTCTGCGGCTGCGAGATTGGTTTGAGAGCCAATTCAGTGGATGAGATAAGGGTCCCGAGAGCCGATTCTACGACTGTTTTTCAAAGAATTTCAGGGTTGAAAAGGAGAAAAATGGTAGCGAGCTAATGCGCCAGATTGCGCGGAAATTAAAGATTTACAAACAAAAAAAAAATGAGGGTGCTGCCCTCGACCCACCCTGCAGTGGCGCAGGGAAGCCAGAAGGGGGCAAGCCCCCTTGACCCCCCTCGTCCCTTGAGACGGTCGTTCTTGTGAAACGAAAATCATATGCTTTGGGCAATTTAGTAAAACCCAAAATGCATAAAAGGTGAATGGTGCAATGGAAGTGAGATGGTTGAAGTTGGCAACCGAAATGCAGCTGTGTGTAAAATGCAAAGATTGGTGAAGGTCCTCATTCCTAGAAGTGGTGTGGTTTCCACATCCGAGGTTGGAATGACGCATGTGAACAGGCATTGGAAAGCTTATCTAGCAAGGAACAAGGATAAGTGACCAGAATCTGAGCATGAAGCAGCAAAGTGCTAATGAGGGCCGTTGTTATCAAATGGACAAATATGGACAATTGCATGCCCAGGGGTAGCAAGGACTATGAAGTCAACCAACTGCTGTGTGGAAAAAGGAATTCCATAAGAAGATGAGGGATTTGAAAGGGAAGTTTACATTAGACCCTATCTTGCTGATTTCTACATTTCCTACGTTTATGCTTGAAACGCATGAGGATATGTATTACATGCATAGGATATTGCATGATTAGTAAGAATATTGGAAAATTTATATATTTATAATGAACCACTAATGATGGTCATTGCTTTGATGTTGGAATTAGTGGAAAAACCAATGATGACATGGACCCAGATGAATATGTTGCTGATGCTGATGAATGAAAACAACAACCCTATGGAGAAGGGATGAGGCAACCGGTCCATAACAAAAGTTGGTGAGCAAATTATGCAATCTCCTGCAAGGACCAACCAATTTGGTCATGGAAAGGGTGTAAGTAAGACCCATGCAGGTAAGGGGTTGCTTATGATAGATTCCATGGAATGGTAAAGGTAAGAGACCTCCTACCATGTGGAAATTTGAATATAAAAATGTGTCATGCCTATATATGTTGATGATATTGATTATAATAATGCATCCTATATGAGTTAGCCATGGTTGGGCCATGCACGGTATATTGAATGCCAAATAGCATGAATGGATAGGCATTGGAAAGATTTTGTGAACCTTGTAGTTATGCAATGGATGTATGCCTATGAGGGGTGTGAATGACTGATTGCATAAGTGTAGGTGCAATGTTGTGATGTATGGCATGAATGCATTGAGATGAATGCATGTGGTAGTATGATGACTAACAGCTGAAATGATGAATTAATGATAATTCTGGAACTGTTTCGAAGGCTGTTATGAATGCAGGGTAGTCATGATCAATTGGACGCTAGAAATGCTCTATGGAAGAGCAAGGTGGTATGAGTGATACACTTGTGAAGTAAGGAGTATATAAACATTTCATGGCATGAATGATATGATTATACCTTGCAATGTTAGCATGGTAATGATTGCATGAAGTAAATGAGCTTTGATAATATTAATCTGACTAACAGTTGGAAGTATTTGAATTTTATGAATTCTGAAAATGCTTCCTTGATGGTTGTAGCAATGAGATAGTATATGCATCCATACTTACCAAGTGTTTGGTTGATGGAAGCTCATGTTTCAGGTAGATTATTTCGAGAATGGCATTGAGAGGTAAGACTCTGACCAATGCTAGAATCTACCATGTGAGAGAGCTTGTTAAAATTTGAATTGTGAATTTCAAATATTGTTGACAACCACTAGTCACTATTGGCTTGCATAAGCTTGTGTTTGGATGTTGAAGCTTATGTTTCAGGTAGATTATTTTAAGCATGGCATTGAGAGGTAAGATCCTAACCAATGCTAGAATCTACCATATGATATGTTGTTAAAATTCGAATTGTGAATTTCGGATTTGAGAAATTGCTGACAACCATTAGCCACTATTGGCTTGCATAAGATTGTGTTTGGTTGATTGGAATTCATGTTTCAGGTAGATTATTTCGAGAATGGCATTGAGAGGTAAGATCCTGACCAATGCTAGAATCTACCATTTATGAGAAGAAGTCCCATGGTTATGAAAATTAGTTAGTACGGGTTGTTAAACTCGAATGGTGGATTTCGGATATAAGAGGTACTAACGACTACTAATCATTGTTGGCTTGTCTAAGATTGTGTCAGGAGGGACACATGGTAAGTGGGTAATCATGTTATGATAGTAAGCATAAAATTATAATGAGCATAGTAGTGCTGCTTACAAGAGACCCACAATTGAGCAAGTCAATTTCTATAGTAGATAGAATCACAAATTCTTATTGAATTCGATTGCTAATCTCATTGCTTGGTTATGGAACGATCAATTTGGATTGTAGTATCAGGTAATGATTGATTGTTTGGCTATTTGATGAATGTGTCAGGGGTACACACTATAGGAAGACCATGTGTGATGGCCTGCAGAAGCCAAACTTCATGGGAAGGTTTTCCCTTATCTTGGAAATGGGTTTCGGGTGAAACGCCATTGGACATTTTGAGATGTCTCATCTGCACTACATGTTTGGTAATAACATGAATGAGATGGTATGAATTATGTCAGTAAGACATGTGCAGATATGAAACGTAAACAGGAAGCAGGGAAGGGGGCTTGGTTGGTTAAACCTGGTGATTGGAAACCACACAGACAGAGCTAGAGGGCTGACTTTCTTCACCACAACCCTGGGATAGCACTGGAAAGGGAATGTAGGGCCTGAGGGACTGTGTAGCAGAGAAGGGACTGATTCCTTGTGTTGGGTGTGTGTGGGTGTCCTCGAAGTCAGGCTAGTTCTGGTGTAGGTGTTCCTAGCTCTGCAGCGAGCTCACCAGCTTAGCATTCAGCCTTTCCCAACTCCTTGACCGTTCCTAACAGATATAAAGGCATACTGCAAAGGCAAATGGATAAGTGTTCTGTAACCCTTTCTTTGAATATGGATGTTTAATTATTAAATTCCATATGCAGAACATGTTTTGATTTACTTCCATGATGACCGATTGCTTGAGTATGGACAGGGCCTGCATGGCACACACCAGGAATGGGTGCACACTTTTTCGATGTCGAGTCATGAAAGGGTTTTCAATATTGATTACACTCTGGGGAGTGGACGCACTCCTGGTGTCTCAATATTGGATAGTGAATGATATGAAATGTGATTATAGTTTTAGAGCAACGATGCTGATGAGTTTGCTTGTATTGCTTGTGTTGCTTGTGTTGACAGGCTAAAGGTAAAGGTAAATGGTTGATATAAGTGTATTGTTGATATAAGTGTATTGTTGATATAAGTGTATGTTGGTATAAGTGTATGGCAATATAAGTGTATGTGTCATTGTTGACATAAGTGTATAATGGGATGTGATGTGCCTAAGGATCCATAGTAGATCCTAGACCTGGAAATGGTCATGATAAAGTTCCAAGCCCAGTTGACATGGTTATGTACTGGTTGGACGTTGATTATTTGATGTTGAGGAAAAGCCTGTGTGCTGACCTAACATCTAAGTCCATAGGCGATTCCAAGGCTTGCAAGGCGAAGCAGGATCCTGTGGACGAATGAGGAAATGCACAATACATATAAGTATTGGATTATTTTGCTTATGAATATACATGTGTATATGATTTGGATATGATGTTTTAAGCTCTTGTTCTAGAGATAGAAATTAATGAGAATAAAACTAAACATGTGAATTTATGCAATGTTTGGATATAGGTATCACTGGAAGCGAGGACTATGAGAGCATCCTAGGGATGCGTGTGGACATGTGACTGTCCTGGAAAGCTCGGGTTGAGCGGTAATGAAAAGGTGCTAGTAGGACGGGGGAGTCCTAGCAGCCGAGACAAACCATGTGGAGA
>LPNX010496770.1:167223-179255 GCA_001517045.1 Pseudotsuga menziesii | reverse complement strand
ATGATGATGAGGATGAGGATTATGATGATGATGATGATGAGGATGCTGATGATGTTGAGGATGAGGGTGTCGATGAAGATGATGACCATGATGATGATGTCAATGATGATGATGATGATGATGAGGAGGAGGAGGAGGAGGAGGAGGAGGAGGAGGAGGATGAGGGTGATGAACGTGATGATGATGAGGATGAGGATTATGATGATGATGAGAATGAGGATGCTAATGATGTTGAGGATGACAATGGTGATGATGATGACCATGATGATGATGACAATGATGATGATGATGATGATGATGATGATGATGATGAGGATGAGGGTGATGAATGATGATGATGAGGATGAGGGTGACGATGAAGATGATGATGAGGTTGATGGTGATGAGGAGGAGGATGATGAATATGATGATGATTATGAGGATGAGGCTGTCGATGAAGATGATGATGATGGTGATGAACAATGTTGATGAGGGTGACGATGAGGATGAGGATGAGGATGACGATGAAGATGATGATGGGGATGATGGTGATGATGACGAGGATGATGAGTATGATGATGATGATGAGGGTGATGATGAGGATGATTATGATGATGGTGATGAGGATGAGGGTGATGATGATGATGATGATGATGACCATGATGATCATGATTAGGATGAGGATGATGATGATGATGATGATGAGGATGAGGGTGATGATGATGATGAGGTTGATGATGATGATGATGAGGATGAGGATGAGGATGATGATGATGATGACCATGATGAAGTTGATGAGGATGAGGGTGATGCTGATGATGATGAGGAGGAGGATGAGGATGATGATGATGATGAGGAGGATGAGGATGAGGGCACGATGACATCTGATGATGATGATGATGATGATGATGACCATGACGATGATGACCATGATGATGCTGATGAGGATGAGGGTGATGATGATGATGATGAAGATGAGGATGAGGGTGATGATGATGATGATGAAGCTGGTGAGGGTGATGGTGATGACAATGATGATGAACAATGATGATGATGAGGAGGAGGAGGAGGATGATGACTATATGATGATGATGATGAAGATGAGGATGAGGGTGATGATGATGATGATGAGGATGAGGGTGGTGATGATGATGAGGATGAGGGTGGTGAAAAATGATGCGTTAGGACAAAAACAAATTAGTTTAAATTTACCTATATAGCACCATTAGAATTTACCTAGTTCAATTATGCTAGCAACATTAAAGAACTTCCATGAAGTAATCTATAGTGGGAACCCACCACCCATACAACTTCGAAGTAGCTAGTGACATTGTGAATCTAGAAGCCATACCACATAAATTAGCTCTAAATATAATTATATGTATCACATATGCGATATAATGCATATGCGATATGAATAATCCATAACGCATATGCGATATAACGCATATGCAATATAACACACATGAGATATAGCTGATCCATATCGCATATTCGTTATATCGCATATGGGATATGGATAAGCTATATCGCATATGCGTTATTTGAAAATTTAAATAATTGGCAGGATTAAGGTTTGGCATTAGGTTTGGAAGCAGCTTCAGAATACTGAACCTATTGGCTAGGACAAATCAACCAGGGCTATTGCTTGTCTTTTAGAACTCTATCAATATGCTCAGATTAGATCCTGTGTTTTGATATGACATACACAATATTTTTTTATGAAAATGTACGATATTGTAGAGTACAAAATGACGATTCTGAATATATAATTTTTTCCTTCAAAACTATGTTTTATTTATTTATAATAATTTTTCTAAATGACACACGTTAGTTTTCGAAAATACATACATCGATTGTTTGTTATATAAATTTTGATTTCCATCACCATTTCCCATAAAAACTATATGGTGCACTAGACGAGATCAAGCTTTGTGATCTTATATTAAGAAATCAAGGATTTCATTAATTTTTGCCCCTAAAGTGTTGCACCCGCACATAAGGTTTTAATTTCAAGCTTTTCTGACTTAATAATTAATAATAAAAAAAGTAATTCATGAAAAATTCTGAATAAATAGTGTTGCACTAGGCCCATATGTCCTTTATATTTTTGCAAGATTTTATCCCAAATGGACATCATTTACCTCATATATTGCTGGACCCGCACAAACATATATGTTAAGATGTGCTGAAAATTTGAAAACCCACTTTCATGGAAACTAATTTTATAATCATTTGCAAACATTTTCTTTGAACAAATGCTATATATTATGAAATTTGATTCAATTACATATCTTTTCTCTTTTTACTTCATCTTCAAATAAGTTAGGGAAGTACCCCTAATTGTCACCTAAAATCAGAGTTTTCCATTTATTCCAGTATTATGTGGCATCTAAAGTGTCCTTAAAGGAGTCCATGATTGTGCATCAGCCCTCAAATTGTATTCAAAAATATGGAAAATATGTCTAATACACATTTAAGCACCCAGCACAGCTAAGCAATTGATTTAACTTGGTGGAATACAAAAGCACCTTACCCACATAACAACCTAACAAACGTTTAAAGGATGCACGAAGTTGACACACTTAAATGATGCACCAGTGTGGTCTACATAAATAAAATTATTTTTTGGCATGATGTCTTTCATCTAACGAATACATGGGATACACATCAAACCTAAAAGTATCCGAGTATTTTAAGGTTGATTCAAAATAATGGTTATGACTATATCTTGCACATTATGTATGTCCTGCACATTATTTTATCATTTTGTTAATGTACATGGAATTTGATGAATGGCCTCGAGTAACAACTTTGAAAGAGATGAAAGTTATGTGTGATTAATGTACATGGCATTTTCGAAACATTCGTAGCGTGAAGATATATATATTTTGTAATAATGGCGTAATAGAATGGCCACTTGTTTCTAAACATAAACATGTTCCATTACATGGTTACTGACATAATGGCATTGTCTCCTCCTGCATTTCATTGTACAAATGCTCACATCTCTTATATGAGGGGAATATATACAATCGCCTTCAAGCTGACCTTTATGTGCAAAAATTTCACATTCACTTACTGAGCAAAACCCTAGTTTCCAAAATTGACCAAAAAAAATGATCCCTTGTCCATGGACCTAGAGTAGAGAGCCACTCTAGCACTATCATGATGTACTGAATCCAAAAAAGATGACGGTTCATCGATCCGAGCAATGGTCATCAATCTATGGAACATTGAATCCCACCTCCCATAGGCTTTTAGGGACACCCGTTGAATCCCTAACCGGGGCATAGAGTGGAAACCGTGCATCAAAAAGGGATTTTAGTGGGTTGTGCAAGCGTGTTTAGGCAGGTTCCATGTGGGAATGCTAGCCACATGTTCATGGTCAAGGAATTTGCAAAGCCAACCCATATGTGCATAAATTAGACATTCACTTACTGAGAAAAACCCTAGTTTCCAAAATTGACCAAAATAATGGTCTCTTCTGCATGGAAACAAATTAGAGGGCCACCCTAGCACTATCTCGATGTCTGAAATCCAACGGAGCTGACGGTTTGTCAATCCGAGAAATGGTCATGATTCTATGGCACATTGAATCCCACCTCCTCCAGACTTTCAGGGACACCTGTTGAATCCCTACCTGAGGCATAGAATGGAAACCGTGCATCAAAAAGGACTTTCGGTGGTTTGTGCAAGCTTGTTTAGGCATGTATTATGTGGGAACACTAGCCACACCTTCACGGTCGAGTAATATGCGAATTTGACCCCTATGTGCAAAAATTTCACATTCACTTGCTGAGCAAAACCCTAGTTTCCAAAATTGACCAAAATAATGGTCTCTTCTCCATGGAACTAGATTAGAGGGCCACCCTAGCACTATCCCAATGTCCTGAATCCAACAGAGCCGATGGTTCGTTGATCCAAGGAATGGTCATGATTCTGTGGCACGTTGAATCCCACCTCCTATAGGCTTTCAGGGACACCTGTTGAATCCCTACCTGGGGCATAGAATGGAAACCATGCATAAAAAAGGGCTTCTAGTGGGTCGTGCAAGTGTGTTTAGGCATGTGTTATGTGGGAACTCTAGCCACACCTTCACGGTCGAGCAATATGTGAATTTGACCCCCATGTGCAAAAATTTCACATTCACTTACTGAGCAAAACCCTAGTTTCCAAAATTGACCAAAATAATGGTCTCTTCTCCATGGAACTAGATTAGAGGGCCACCCTAGCACTATCCTGATGTCTTGAATCCAACAGAGCCGATGGTTTGTCGATCCGAGCAACAGTCATTATTTTGTGGCACGTTGAATCCCACCTCCTACAGGCTTTCAGGGACACCTGTTGAATCCCTACCTGAGGCATAGAATGGAAACCGTGCATAAAAAAGGGATTTTGATGGGTCGTACAAGCGTGTTTAGGCACTTATTATGTGGGAACTCTATCCACACCTTCACGGTCGAGCAATATGCGAATTTGACCCCCATGTGCAAAAATTTCACATTCACTTACTAAGCAAAACCCTAGTTTCCAAAATTGACCAAAATAATGGTCTCTTCTCCATGGAACCAGATTAGAGGGCCACCCTAGCACTGTTCCAATGTCCTGAATCCAATGGATTCAACGGTTCATCGATTCGAGAAATGTTCATGATTCTGTGGCACATTGAATCCCACCTCCTACAGGCTTTCAGGGACACCCGTTGAATCCCTACCTGGGGTATAGAATGGAAACCGTGCATGAAAAAACTATTATATTTAAAGGTTTCAATGATCTCAGTACATGCACACTAAAGTCAACTTCTTGAATCAACATGATTTGAAGCATAAGTCCACCGAATTTGAAAAAGTTGAGTTGGACATTAGATTGATTCTGAATTGAGTTGTGACAGTAAGATAAGATTAGGGTTAGGATTAGGGTTTCCTAGGTAGGGTTATGGTTATGGGCCATGCATGTTAAACAATAAACCCTAGTTAGGGATAGGGTTTTCCAAGTTTGGCCTTCGTTGGCATGAAATGCATTGTCTAGCTTTGGCCCAAATCTCTTATTATATTTGTTATCTTTTAAGTATAAATTAAACTTTTAAATAAAAAAAAATGAGATGAAATTCCAACACTACTATGCACTACCCCTTTGGAAATGGACATGCGGGTATAAGAGGTGAGCTGTCAAGAAGGAAATTATACAAGACTTAAAACATAAGCTTATCGTTTCAACATCGTGTTTCCATCATCCTAGTTGTATATATCGGCTGAAAACATTGACAATATTACCTACTTGAAAAATTAGGGTTTTAGTCCTGTAAGAGAGCCTACAAAGAACTTTGATAGGTATGACCTATAGAGGTACATGTATGTATTCTAATGTTATGTATATCATGTGAATGAGATCTTAAAATGTTCATATGATTGATATGTATGGTTTATTCATCATAAGTAAAATTTGGCATGTTCATTAACTTGACATACAAGAGAATTTTTGGCATATTTATAAACAACATTATGGAAAATTTCGCATATCAAGAACAAAAAATTGACATATTCATAAGAAACATACATGGGAAAATTAAAATTATGATACATACCTCATCATGCTAGATCCCACCTCATATCATACAACCAAGGCCTCCAGATCATCTCTTATAATGATGGTCTGCATTAGTCTCTCGTGCTATGTATCTGGTAAGAAGTAGCGTACAAGAACACAAAATTGACATATTCATAAGAAACATACATGGGAAAATTACAATTATGATACATAACTCATCATGCTAGATCCCACCTATTGTCATAAAACCAAGCCCTCTGGATCATCTCTTATAATGATGGTCTCCATTAGTCTTTCGTGCTCTGTATCCGGTAAGAAGTAGCGTATCTTTGATGAATTTTGACTAGGCATTGTTTGTACCTGGAGGTTTGTACCAATGATTAAGTTGGTAAAGTGATACACACTTGCACTTGGTTTGTAATCCCTATAAACATATCCACCCTTCTTTCTTGCATTGTTGTCATGTGTAAGATATTCACCTTTAACAACCATAGACCCGATGGGGAAGTGGTTGTTTTCATCATCAGTCATGGACATAATGAGGGTTTTATTTCCCTCTATACAATGTGCCAACCAGTAATCACCACCCCATTCACTATCTTTTGAGGAAACCACTGCGTATATGTGTCCTGCATAGTATGATTGTAGGTATATGATCAAATATTTTTCGTGTGATACAAGGCCATTAATATGAGTTTCAATACTACGTAAATTTTACAAAAAATGTTAAGGAAATGCATCATACCAAGTTGTACAAGGTCTGATACATGATCAAAATCTATAGAAATAGACGATTGGTCTTCTTCCAATGGATTTAAATCAACAATTGCACGCTGATCAAGTGGAAGTGATATGCGATCCCATCCATCAACCCAATCCAATGATTCACACACATCCCAATCACCATCAGATAAAGGCAGGAAAAAACAAGTGAGTTTTCTGGTCCAAATTTCAAATACCAGGTTATTAGAGCTTCGAACCGAATGAAAGCCACGAGTCCCAGGAACAGTCTTGCATTCCCATGCATGTGAACGATCTATGTCTACCACCTCCCAAAAAAATCTCTCCACATATCTCTTTCTTGTGGATTCTACTCGCATAGCTGATTCCTCTCCCATTACTGACGTGCACCACTTGAATATAGATTGAGCATTTCGAATAGTAGATATTGTAGATAATTTCAATTCCTCTCTTCGTAGGGCTATTTTGACACATGCTCCAGCTCCATCATGCTCTCCTTTACCATGCCCAGTCTCAAAATAGTTCCACATATGTGGAACTTTGTAGTTTTTATGCAATGAACACAACCATTAAAATATGTGTGCATTTTTGAACTGACCAACACATCCATCAGACCAAATCCAGTGTCGATCCATCTATATGTTCCTACCCTTCAAATGATCATAGAACATGATGAAGCAATGACGTACATAGTGGAAGTCATGGCACCTATCATCACTTATGTAGAAGTGATATTCCTTTAGAATTTCTCTTTGCTCTTCACTGCTATTTGGGCCATGCCTATATGTGATATGCACCAACAAGGAAACCTGCTCAAAATGATAATACTGACTTTGGATCTCATTTTGAGGTTGCAGAGTGTAGTTCTCGGCAAAATCAACAACTGAAAGTATAGTACCATCAGGAAATGTATCTCTGCATATTCTAAACTTCTCATCCTTCCATCGTGCCAAGTGGACATGCTGAACATATTGACGTGTCTTTTCAATAAATTCCTTGACGAAGACACTAACTTGTACCTGCAAAATGATCTCAATATCAAGTTTTTTTGTAAGTGAGGAATGAAATGCAACTGTTCAAACATAAATTTATAGATAAATGCATGTACATGAGATGTCACCAATTGTATTTTTTTCTTTCTTTCCTTGGGACTATTTCATAGTTGATATATTTGAAACTTTTCATGTCTGTAACCATATTCCCAAATTCATTGTCTCCAGTCTCATGCATACATTGGCTCAATAATGCCATTCCAACACAAATGGAGCAAGTTCCATCCAAACAGGATTTTGCATAGTAAGTTTGCCCCTCAGGTCTATTGCACATGATACTATGAATGAATTCTCTTGATGAGGTCGGTGGTATTGTCAAGGATCAATCTTGCACATGCTTAGTATGCAACACACGACGAATGTACAAATTTTTTCCATAGTAATACTCATATTCTACATGGTATCTACAACACCAAGTGTTACGAAGAGTATTTATTCTAACATACCAGGGCTTACATTTCTCAAAAGATCTTTGCCCCAAATTCAATTGTATATGTTCATTCCTAAATTTCTCGTATAGTTTTGTCTGTGTTATATCAAGAAGATACTTAATATGTGGTTCACGGTCCTTTGAACCCCTTCTCAGTTTTAGTACATCCTTATGGTTTGAAGAAGGCCTTGTGTGATCATGCCAAAAACTCTGCACTAGTCCCTTTACTGCATCAACTAGCTTCATGTCATGACCTGGCAACCGACCAATAAAGGCCCAAAAATCTATCTGGGCAGTTGTGTCAAGATGTTCTCTTCTAATAGAATACCTACATAGGGTTTTTACATTCAAATTAACTAGTTTAGATGTAGGCTTGAGAAAATGAAGGACCCTGGTGTTCTTATTTACAATTGCTTGTGACAACATACGACGAGCTGCATTGCGGTCCTTTGACCATGTGTTCTTACCAATTTTACCAAAGGCATGTACTAAGCTTTTAACTATATGAGAACTTGGTCCAGAAGGCTTTATCATATTTATCCCTAATTATTTCCTAACAATATTCATGCCCCTAGATTTTAAAAATGATAAAAATAATCTACATTTATCTCCATCACATTTATTTAGTATCTGTTGAGTTTGATAAGCAATACTACGTTTAGATAGCGTACCTTCAATGGAATTGAGGAGTCCTTCATCAACTTGTATACGCTTCGGAGTTCTTCGACATGTGCTTTCTAATGGAGGTAAGGGGGTTAGATTTCTATCATCTAGTGCATCAACAATACGCTCTGGCATTTCAGTAGCAACTTGGTGTCCTTCATTCTCTTCCTGGTAGTTGGATGGTGGAAGTCTAACATCCTCATCGATGGTTCGGATAATATTTTCTTCTTCAACAGTAGGCTCCATGTCCAATGCCTCTTCAACAGTAGGCTCCATGTACAACACCTCTTCATGAGCTTCGTCTTGAGATGGTAACTTATCACTTTGACTTGATGTGGGATTTGAAACTTCGTCTTGTGCTGGATTAATAGGATGAACCGCCGTATCCTCTATTGTTGGATTTGGATTAGTTTCCAAAGAAAGCCTCCGATTCATCATGTCTATTCTTTTCTTTTCTTTCTCTTCTTCGATTACTTCTTGAGGTCTCTTCTTCCTTGCTGATTTTCTTCCTCGGTTATGTACATTCCCCATCACCACAATGATCAATGTCAATATAGTTTGTTTTTGTTGCTCCTCAATTACAAGCTTTGAAACCTTTAAATTGCTTTATAACTATTGACCCTTCAAGGTGCTTCAATCTTCCTTCTCAATTGTTCATATTTCCCATCAAAACAATAATGAATGGAAAAATTTACCGTTGGTTCTCTTGAATAATAAGCAAATGAAAGTTAAATCATAAATTGTTCCTCAAGCTGATTTTCTATTACAATTGTGTATATCCACCATCACCATGAAATGACATTGAAGCTTGATATCTTATCCTGTGTGCTCCTCAACCATGAAAGATATCCTCAATGTTGCACCTACATAACAAAAAGAATGATGGAGAATGTGTAAATTGTGAGTATTTTCACAAGTGGGATCGTGCTCCTGAAAAAAAACGCGCGGTAATGGGATAAATTCATAAAACAAGGTGAAATTGCTCTCGGACAAAAACAATTCACTATTTTTACAGTCCCAAAACGTGCACGCGTTATATAGAGTAAAAACGCGTATGCGATTTGTTTAAGTATAACACGCACACGATATGGTTAAGCACAATTAATAGAGTGGGTGCACGACTAGGGCAATGAATAAGGTCATAACTTCCCAAATGTTTTCTATGGCTAGCAACAAAACAAATGTTTTTAGTGTTCCCTTCTTTTCATGCATATAAATGTTTCTCTCTATAGCCCCAATAATCCCTACATATCGCTATCACTTTCTCAATATACCTCCCTCATTCTCTCTGCATCCCTCCCTATGTGTTTTTTTTTCTCCCTTACTCCATCCCTCCATACTGATGGTGATGAAGACGATGATGATTATCATGATGGTGATGATGATGATGATGATAATGATGACTACGATGGTGATGATGATGTTCATGATGTTGATGGTGATGATGATGATCATGTTGATGATGATGATGATGAAGGTGATGATGATGATCATGTTGATGATGATGATGATGAAGGTGATGATGATGATGATGAGGAAGGTGATGTTGATGTTCATGATGATGATGGTGATGATGATGTTGATGTTCATGATGACGATGGTGATGATGATGTTGATGATGTTGATGTTGATGATGACGATGGTGATGAAGATGATGATGATGATGAAGATGGAGATGATGATGAACATGATGATCATGCCTCTTTTGATGATGATAATCGATGATCAATGATCATGGTGATGATGATGGAGATGATGAGGATGAGGATGGTGTTGATGGTGATGATGATGATGATGAGGAGGAGGATGATGATGAGGATGAGGATGAGGAGGATGAGGATGGTGATGATGGTGATGATGATTGATGAGGATGGTGATGATGATGATGATGAGGAGGAGGATGAGGATGGTGATGATGGTGATGATGATGTTGATGATGATGTTGATGTTGATGATGATGATGATGATGATGATGATGAGGGTGGTGATGATGATCGATGACCAATGATCATGGTGAGGATGAGGATGAGGATGGTGATGATGATCGATGACCAATGATCATGGTGATGATGATGTTGATGTTGATGATGATGATGATGATGATGATAAGGATGGTGATGATGATCGATGACCAATGATCATGGTGAGGATGAGGATGAGGACGGTGATGATGATCGATGACCAATGATCATGGTGATGATGAGGATGAGGATGGTGATGATGATGGTGAGGATGTTGATGGTGATGATGACGATGAAGGTGATGATGATGATGAAGAGGAGGATGATGATGATGACGACGACGATGGTGATGATGATGGTGATGATGGTGATGATGAAGATGTTTATGATGATGATGATGAGGAGGATGAGGATGAGGATGATGATGAGGATGATGATGGTGATGATGGTGATGATGGTGATGATGATGGTGATGATGTTTGTGATGATGATGATGAGGAGGATGAGGATGGTGATGATGGTGATGATGATGGCGATGATGATGATGACGATGATGATGATGATGATGATGATGATGATGAGGATGATGTTGATGATGATGATGATGACAACGACGGTGATGATGATGTTCATGATGTTGATGGTGATAATGATGATGAAGATGATGATGATGAGGAGGATGATGATGATGATGAGGATGATGAGGATGATGATGACGACGCTGGTGATGATGATGTTCATGACGTTGATGGTGATGATGATGATCATGTTGATGATGATGATGAAGGTAATGATGATGATGATGATGATTATGAGGATGATGACGATGATGATGATGATGATGATGGTGATGATGATGTTGATGGTGATGTTGATGATCGTGTTGATGATGTTGATAATGATGTTGATGTTGATGATGATGATGATGACGACGATGATGATGATCGATGATCAATGATCATGGTGATGATGAGGATGAGGATGGTGATGATGATCGATGATCAATGATCATGGTGATGATGAGGATGAGGATGGTGATGATGATCGATGATCAATGGTCATGGTGATGATGAGGATGAGGATGGTGATGATGATGATGATGAAGGTGATGATGATGATGAGGATGAGGATGATGATGATGATGATGATGATGATGATGTTGATGATGATGACGAATATGGTGATGATGATGTTCATGATGTTGATGGTGATGATGATGATCATGTTGATGATGATGATGAAGAGGAGGAGGAGGAGGAGGAGGATGATGATGATGAAGATGATGATGATGATGACGATGGTGATGATGATGTTGATCATGATGATGACGATGGCGACGATGATGTTCATGATGATGATGATGATGATGAGGAAGGCAATGATGATGATGATGAGGAAGGCAATGCTGCTGCTGATGATGATGATGGTGATGATGATCAATGACCAATGATCATGGTGATGATGAGGATGATGATGGTGATGATGATGATGATGAAGGTGATGATGATGATGAGGATGATGATGACGACGATGATGATGCTGATGTTGATGATGATGAGGACGATGGTGATGATGATGTTCATGATGTTGATAGTGATGATGATGATCATGTTGATGATGATGATGAGGAGGAGGAGGAGGAGGAGGAGGGTGATG
>LPNX010496770.1:159723-164723 GCA_001517045.1 Pseudotsuga menziesii | reverse complement strand
ATCTGATTATGCTGCACACCTCCATTTTTTATGAGATTTTAGAAACAGATATGTTTTTTTTTGCAGATTCTAAATATGTAAATTTTAACAAGAATACATAATTTTTTCTATTTTTTTCTTATTTATCTTCTGTCATCACTCCTTAACTCAAAAAACACACTGTTAGTGTTTTGTCCATATCTCTTTTGTTTCTTAACCATTTAAAAACAAATTGTATGGTGCACTAAATAAGACCAACCTCTACATGCTATAAAAAACCCACTTCCAAATAATTGCATTAAGAAATTCAAACGCTGCACCCACAATTGACGTACCATTTTCGAGGTTTGATCTCTTAGATAATTAAAAAACAATTTAAAAATATTATTTTTATTAGTGGAAAAATAGTCATGCACTAGTACTATATGTTCTCTATATGTATACTGGTTTTCGTAAGTTTATTCCATCATTTAGACACTTAGACACTGCACCCACAAAAACATATACCTTATAATTTGTCCCAAAAATAAAAAGTGCCCGTTAAAAAATATCTAACTTGATATAGTTAACAACATTTTCAATAGAAAAAAATTATATATTTGGAAAGTTCATTCAATTTCCCACATTTCTTGTTTTTAACTGATCGCAAGATTCGTTGTGTAAGTGTCTCAAATTATCCATGCAAGTTGATGGATGTCTGTTTTTTCAGTTTTGTATTGCATCCAACGCACCAAAAGAGACCCTCAACTTCTTGCACACACCCTAAAACTAAGACCCGAGCACACTTGGGAGCTAGTATGCTACACATAAATTTGTTTGATGAAGAAAAAATTATAAACACCTTGGGTAGCAAAGTGGTTTTACACACCACAGGGATGGTCTTCATGGAACAAGGGATGCATACCCCATCTACAATTGATGACCAAAACCCTCATTTTGTTCTTTATGGGAACCGTCTCAATAATGAATACTTATACCCCACCTGGTGTTGTAATCATTTCTTTGTGGTTCTTTTAGGAAAAGTTTCTTTTAGTAGCTCATGATTTATGATTTTTAATTACAACTCAATTAAGTTACGCATCACTGCTACCATCCCACAGAAACTCCAGTCTCTGCAGTAGTCTTTGGGTACTTTTTGCACATCATTTTTATTTTAAATACATGTTTTTAGGAATGATTTTTGCTTGGCTTTGATTTACTACACAACTGCACTCTACAATCTGGTGGGGGTGGGGTGATCCATAACTCTGTGCATGTGTAATTGTGCATTGAATATGGACACTAGCATAGAACTATATAAACTTGAGGCACAGTGAATATAATTAGAGTCTCGTGCCTCTAAAAAATAATAAATGTTCTTACTGGGTGGTTCAAATTTTGAAATTTTCCAATGGTGTCTTGGTAGGTTAGTTAGTTTGTAAAGTGAGGTGTTTCATACCATCAAGGCTAAAATCCTCCATAGAAACATTTCTCATGGAAGTATGTATTTCCTATGCAAGCATACATTTTTATGTAGTTGGGGTGAGGTTTAAGCATTGGATGAATTCGGAAAATAGATACCCAATCTACTGGACAAACAAAGAGATAAAGGTAATATGCTTAACAATTGTTTTTGTCTGGTTGCATCAGACGTCGGTGGTGGTGGTCTGACTATTCTAATATTGCTGGCTAAAATCCTTCAAATATTGATTTAAGTGATTGTTGAAGGATATGGCATATCAACAATGGAAAAGGAATCCCCTTCGTCTGGAGCAATCTGAACATCGACATTGTCATTTCTCATCTCGAATTCTAAGCGGTAACGTCCAAGAGTTTCCATACAAGGTAAGCATTCCGGTTATGCAAAATTTTAGAGAATTTGTTATTATAATGTTTGTTTGTTAGCTTCAACTTATGAAAGTTTTTAAAATAATAAATACGGATACATTCAAGTCTATTATCTCAAAAGGAAATGTATCATTCATAGCCATCTGAAGTGAACAAAGGGGTATACAAATAACCTGGTAAAGCTGCATCTCAAGGCACTCAAATGACTCTAGAGTCATATCTCAGAATAAATGATCTAAAGTCGATGGGATGGAGTCCGTTGGAAGGAGGGAATTAAGGCATCCCCCATCAACCAACACGAGGTACTCAACAATGCTGTATAATGTGGAAGGACTCAAACAAGATGTGAACGAACAAGTAATAGTACCGGGAATGGCCGACATGCAAAGTCAAGACAACTGAGGAATGGCCGACTTAGGCTTCAAATTCCTTCGAACAAGATCATAAAGGTGAATGGTGACTAAATGTAGGCAGCATAGACTTGATATACAAAACTGGGACATCTCTACAACACAGGAGGCATCAACCGAGGCTCTATAGGGATTGGAAGCTTAACCAGTCGGTGTAGATAAACTCAGAGAAACGAGTACAAATCCTAAAGTAAAACTATTAAACCAAACAATGGATGTAATATAAAGTGCTTTGTTCGAAGGCGACACGACTCGACTGCTGCCAAAGATAACATCTTTTCCTGTCCGAATTTTTGGTTTTTTGATTTTTTTTTGGACTTTTTCAGATATTTTGAAAAGCTTGAAAAAGAATAAAAGTGCTTTATAGTTACAAATCTAGGAGGAGACGAGTGTTAGGGGTCAAACAATATAGTTCCAAGCAGTGAAACTTACCTATGCTCAATGCAAGGAAACATGTGCAAGACAATGACACTCAGGGGAATGTCTCCTCCCGGTAAAATATGGGGTATCAAGCTGTAAAAGATATGTAAAAAGGCTCTGCCTGGATAGACATGAGACAAGCTCGGACTATGTGGTTGATAATAAAATTCAAGGAAGCCGACATAAGGCTCAATAAGGCAAGAAAAACTCATGATAATGCAATTACAACTTGATATATACAAGGGAGTCACTACTACATTTCGACCAAAAATCCGACGGCCGTCATGTCGGATTTTCGACACTTTCCTGTCGCATGTACGACACTTTGGTTTTTTTTGAAGAGTCGGAAAATTGTCATCAGTTAGGAGACACTTAAATAACCGTTGCTTAAGCGACACTTAAGTAACCGTCGCTTGAATGTAAAGCATCGCTTAAGCGACGGAATGTTTTCGACAGTAGCAAATTTTTTTGAGAAAATAACCTTTATAACCGTCGCTTAAGCGACGAATATCAACTAAAAGCGTCAGAAAATTGACACATAGTACTGTCGAAAAAGAGACACATATTAAAATAAACGTCAGAAAAGCGACAACAGTCTAGAAAAGGCATCAGAAAAGCGACAGCAGAAACCGTCGCTTAAGCGACGCCTGTGGAATTTTTTTTTTTTTAAATTAAATTTTTTTTTGCTAATTCTCAGTTGGAAGCACCACCTTCGAGCTCTTTAGCTCATCCTTGGCTGCAAAGACAAAGCTGAAGGGGCTCCTTGAAATTCTTGCTTCTGCTTCAGAGTATTCACAACTCCCGATACGGCCAGGTGAAGAAGAAACTATAAGAAAATTAATAAATCATCAAAGATTTTCTGTTGATAAACCAAAATATACTGATCCCCATGTGAAGGCAAATGCATTGTTGCAAGCTTACTTCTCTAGGCATGTTATTGCTGGGAACCTAGCACTTGACCAGCGAGAGGTCCTCCTCTCTTCGAGTCGGCTTCTTCAGGCAATGGTGGATGTTATTTATAGTAATGGTTGGTTGAACCCAGATGGTTACCCAGGGTCTTTGGGAGTGTGATTCTGTCTTGTTGCAGCTTCCACATTTTACGAAGGAACTTGCCAAAAAGTGCCAGGAAAATCCAGGTAAAAGCATTGAGATGGTTTTTGATTTATTTGAGATGGAGGATGACGAAAGACATGATTTACGGCAGATGTCAGATGCACAGTTGTTGGACATTGCTCATTTTTGTAACCGCTTTCCAAACATTAATCTAGCATATGATATATTAGAGAGTGATGATGTGAGTGCCGGGGAAAATGTTTATACATTGCAAGTTACTCTTGAAAGAGATCTAGAAAGAAGACAAGAATTAGGTCTAGTTGATGCACCCAGGTATCCCAAACCAAAAGAAGGTTGGTGGCTAGTTGTTGGGGATCCAAGTAGCAATCAGTTGCTGGAAATGGTTCTTCAGTGTCTTTCATGTCAATCTTTTCGAGATGCTTCAGGAGCCCTATGGATTTTGGTAACCTTTTGAGGTTACCAATATTCAACTCCCTCAGCTGCAAAGGTGCCTGCAATGCAACCAAGATTGAATTTGATTGCTCCAGAACAATTCATTATCAAATGATGACTTATTCTCATGACACCAGAAACCAAAGGATATGGGGACTTCATCAGAGACAGATCCATGACCATTTTATTTGATTTTCCTTGCACAATTCTGACTTGTCCATGGTTTAATCCATTTGACAAATTTGCAAACATAATGGATTCAATCAGCACAAAGCAATCATTGGAGTCATTTATGGACAAATGCAAATAGCCAATGCCTTTTCCAACTAATTGCACATTACATCAATATTTGAATTGGCATGAAAAATAGCCAATGCCCTTTCTAACAAATAGCACATTATATAAATCATTGAATGCGCATGACAACTGATATAGGCACATTTCCTTCCAGATTAAGACCTAACAAGAAGTCCTGGCCAATCATATTGCATTCTTCTTTATTGATAGCATAAAAGACAAGAAGGCCAAACAACCCTAGCTGATTGAATACCATCAACGTGATCTGTGTTGGCATGTTAAACCCATAGACATAAATGACAGCTCTTATATTGTCCAATGAAAAATGGAAATTTGATCGACAGACCATGTAAAACAGTATATTTAAGGTGCAAAGCAAACAGGGTGTTATCAGTCAATAACGGCACTAGCAAGTGAATTAGTATGGTGAATCAATCATTGGAAATGGTGAGAAGGCCCAATGTATAAAACAATATGAATAACCATGAAATATGAAGTAGACACACAGCAGCCATACCAATGCCGTATACAAAAACATTCTTAATTATAATTTAGATTAGA